>NW_020770908.1:0-17469 GCF_900518735.1 Pseudonaja textilis | reverse complement strand
GGTCATCCCCATCTTCAAAAAGGGAGACCCCAGCCTAGTTGAAAATTACAGACCAATCTCTTTATGCTGCATCACCTGTAAAGTCATGGAATCAATTATTAACCAATCCATTATCTTCCATTTAGAGACAAACAACCTACTCTCTAATAAACAATTTGGTTTCAGAAAAAAACTATCCAGCAATCAGCAACTCTTACACTGCAAAAACATACAGATTACACAACTCGATCAGGGCAAAGCAATAGACGCAATCTACATAGACTTCTGTAAAGACTTTGATTCAGTGGTATACGACAAGCTACTCCTAAAACTAAAATCTTATGGTATCTCTGGACACCTGCATAACTGGATAGAAGCATTCCTGTCAAACAGACAACAAATGGTCAAAATTGGGAGTGTCCTATCAAATTCTGTACCTGTCAATAGTGGTGTCCCCCAAGGCAGTGTTCTAGGACCAACTCTCTTCATACTCTACATAAATGACCTCTGTGATCATATTAAGAGCAACTGTGTTCTCTTCGCTGATGATATAAAGCTATTCAACACCACAGACAATACTGCTATTCTTCAAAAAGACCTCAACTATGTGTCAGAATGGTCAAACAAATGGCTCTGTCTTACATATTGGCAAAAAAAATCAGAAAATAAAATACAGGCTGAATAGTCAAGACCTTGTTGACGATCCAAACTCTGTCAAGGACCTTGGAGTACTCATCTCAAATGATCTAAGTGCTAGAGCCCACTGTAATTACATAGCCAAAAAGGCATTAAGAGTTGTTAACCTAATCTTACGTAGCTTTTTCTCTGATATTACACTAAATAACTAGAGCATACAAAACATTGCTAGACCAATACTCGAATACAGCTCCTCAGCCTGGAACCTACATTACGTATCTGATATTAACACAGTTGAGAAAGTCCAGAAATATTTCACAAGAAGAGTTCTCTACCCCTCTACTCGTTGCAGAATATCTTATGCCACCAGACTTGAAATTCTAGACCTAGAAAACCTAGAACTATGCCACCTTCAGTCCAATCTAAGTATAGTATATAAAATCATACATTGCAATGTCCTACCCGTCAATGAATACTCCAGCTTCAACTATAACAATACAAGAGCAAACAATATATACAAACTCAAGGTTAATCGCACCAAACTTGATTGCAGGAAATATGACTTCAGCAACAGAGTGGTCAATGTCTGGAATACTCTGCCTGACTCTGTGGTTTTTCCCCCAAACCCCAAACACTCTAACCTTAGACTTTCTACTATTGACCTCACCCCTTTCCTAAGAAGTCTGTACAGGGCGTGCATAAGTGCACCAACGTGCCTACCGTCCCTGTCCTATTGTTTCTTTTATTTTTCTTATATGTATCCATGTATTCATAACTATGTTTTTACTTATACCTATTATCTTGTAAGCAATTGACAAACCAAATAATATAAATAAAAATAAATGAATATGGAAGAACAGATGCCATTTTGAATCTAAGGTATGGAACAATACTATTACTGTCAGAGGAAAGGGGGGAAACCCCTGAATAAACAGCACAGAAATCACATGCTATGTGGCTGCTAATAATTGCTGTTGAATTTATAGTTATAAATTAGTTTTACTTCACTATAAAATTTAATCAATTTATTTAGTTTCCTCTTTTATTGTGTTAAAAACTAAAAAGTTTAAAACTTTTAGCATATAACTTTTCAGTCAGCTGAACATTCTAAGGTTCTATACCTTTCTTCTATATGTGAACACAAAGAGTCTTATTTCATCCACACTTTTCTATTTTGTCAATTTGATTGCAACATAAAATCCTCATTCACTGTACTCAAAAGGGGGCCTTCTGCGTTTTCTTCAAACACAGCCTTGATCAACAATGTACTGGGCTGAAATCACAAACAAAATAGAAATCCATAAGAAATTTGCCTAAAATTAAATTTGTATGAAATATATTATGAATATAGCAGAAACTAAGCAAGCCCGAGTGATAATGTAACAGGAATTCTTCTAAATATGTAACAGCCATTCTCAAGCACTGGAAGCTATCTTTTTGTATCAACATGTTATTGCCAATCTTTTACAATAGGCACTAAACATCATTTAAATGTGTGAACTTTATTTCCTGGAATGTCCCAGCCGGAATGACCAGAATTGAAAAATATGGGAGAACATACACATGCTTAGAAAGCACCAGACTTGGAGAAAACTGTTTATTCTTCCATTCTCAATTCTATTTCATTGCCTATGAGGTTCAACAGCCAACATGGAACTGCTAAATAACCTTTCTGTGGGTTCATATGTCTAAGGAGACCCTTACTTGTGTCTTAATTGCTATTTCATACATTCTGTATTCTTTTGATGGTGATATCTTTTGAAACTAAGAGGAAATATTCCCCCATACTGCTTTAATTCTGCATCAGCTATCTTTGCCTCCTAAACACACATACTTATTTTGATTTTTATGCCTTTATATTGGAATCAGACTAAGATACCCATAATTTTGAGGCTGCACTCTTAGAATGTGGAATGATCCCAGTGATCTATTGTAGTTGTGCTACTATGTTATGCAAAATTACTATTTTTATATTGTTATTTTGCATAATTAAGCATGTAATAAGGGACATTAATCAGAATGTTTATATTATAAGCCTATATGAGGCTATGTATATTTTTAAGGCTTTTTATGTTCCACAAAAATATGGGGCATAGCACTCACTGCCCTTTTAATATTGTCACTTTAATATAAAAGAAAAATAAGTAATTACATTACTTGAGGAATAATCATCTTAATTGTTTTCAATTAATGCAATAACATTTTATTTAAGTGCAAATTAAAATTAAATGTAAGATTGATTGTCTTGTGTTTGTCCTATTTTTATTTTTCTTCTTATCTGTCTATTTTTTGAAGTATGGGCTCAAACATGTCAATTCAAAGACCATCAAAGCAGAAAATTATGTATGACTAACTTACTAGTATTTAATTTTTGGTATTTCTGACCTATGTTATTTCTGTATTATTAATACTATTGTAAAATTTTAAATGTTTAGGCTTCATCTGAGTAAACATGGAACAAAAATATTTTAAAATATACAAAGTATAACTTGCCTAGAAAATGTTTTAAATTTGAAAGCTGATTAGTACAATAATTATGTCTTGGGGCTGCACCCAGATAATGTACATTCACTAACTACTACAATGTCTAGAAAGATTTGTTACAGAATAATCAGGGATGGGATTCAAATTTCTTAACCAGTTCTGTGGTTGTTAACCAGTTCTGTGGCCTAATTTGTGGTTGTGGCTTGGTGGTCATGTGACTGGCTGGGTGTGGCTTGCTGGCTGGGCATGGCCTGGTGGTCATGAGACTGGCTGGGCACAGCTTGTATGTAAATATTATAAATATTTATGTAAATTTTGTTTTTTTTATTTAAAATTAGCAACTTTTACCCAAAATCAGGCAAAGCAGGCAGACAGATTGAGTTGCTCAGCGAATCAGATTCACTCACAGATATATCTTTCTACAATCGTCTACCTGAGTTTGTCACATAAAATTTGCTTGCAAGCAAACTCACAAAATTAACTCACAACATACTATGTATGTAAATATTGAATTTTTTATTTAAAAAAGAGCAACTTTTACCCAAAATCAGACAAAGCAAGCAGGCAGATTGAGTTGCTCACAGGATCACAGATTCACTTAGAGATCTACCATTCTGCAATCTGCCTGAGTTTGCACTGAAAAATAAAAGCTTCAGTCCTAAGGAAGGTTCAGCTCTGCTTTTAGATTAACTAGAAAGCAAGAAATGCAACAATTTCCTGCTTTCTAGCTAATCTAAATCTCTTGGCACAGCAGAACAGCTGATGGTTGTGGGGGAGGAAGGAAAAATAGCAACTTAGCAGGCAAGTTTGATGGAGCACATACCAAGTAAGGAGTGAGTGGGCGGAGCAAGGTGGGACAGAGCCAGCCAGTGGTGCGATTTGCCGGTTCTCCAGCCGGTAGAATCCCCCCCCTGAGAGTGTTTTTTGCGTGTGCATGTAAACCATTTCCAAAAACTCAGCTGTGCCACCTGAACAGCTGACAAGCGCTGTGTGTGGGTGTGCAGCATTTCAAAATCCTCTTCTTTCCTGCTTTTCAATCTCAGCTGTGATGTGCAAAGCACCTGAGGTTGAAAAAGCAGGAAATAAAGGACAGCCAAGAGCCCAGGTGTGTGGGTGGGCCAAACAGAGCAGCAGACACCAAACCGATTTGGTGTCTGCTGCTCTTCAGAGCTACCAGTTCTATAGAACCAGGCCAAACCAGTAACATCCCACCCCTGAGAATAATCCAGGAGCCATGGTGGCATGGTGGTTAGAACACAGTATTGCAGACTGGCTCTGCCCAGAGCCAGGTATTCGATTCTGACTGGCTCAAGGTTGACTCAGCCTCTCATCCTTCTGAGATTAATAAAATGAGGACCCAGATTTTGGGGGGGTAATATGCTAAAGTTGTAAACCACTCAGAGTTTTGTAAAGCAGCGGTACTCCATTGGTGGGCTATGGCCCACTGGTGGGCCTTGGGAAAATTTTGGTGGGCCACAGAGAAATCTCACCCCCAGAGCACCCCCCCCAAAGCAATTAATCCAGGCTGCACAGAAACACAAGGCTGCGCCATCCACATGGCCCGCAGGAACCCTCCCCACCCACTCACTCCTTACCCAGCAAACTTGCCTGCTAAAATTGCTATTTTTCCTTTTTCTGACCATCATCTGTTCTGCTGTGCCGGGAGATTTAGATTAGCTAGGAAGCGGGAAATGGTTGGATTTCTTGCTTTCTAGCTAATTTTTAGATCTTCAGCTCTGCCGAACCTCCTTTAGGACTGAAGATTTGCTTGCAAGCAAATTCAGTGCAGACTCAACAGCAAGCAAATTTGAGAGACTGAGCTAGCTGATGGCAGATAGATAGATCACTGAATGATTCTGTGAGCAACTCAATCTGCGTGCTTTGCCTGATTTTGGGTAAAAATTGCTCTTTTTTATAAAAAAAATCAATATTTACATATATGTTGTGTTTTGAGTTAATTTTGTGCATTTGCTTGCAAGCAAATTTTATGTGACAGACTGAGCTAGCCAATGGCAGATAGATAGATCTCTGAATGAATCTATGATTCTGTGAGCGACTCAATCTACCTGCCTGCTTTGCCTGATTTTGGGTAAAAGTTGCTCTTTTTTATAAAAAATTCAATATTTATATAAATATTTATAATATTTACATACAAGCTATTTCCAGCCAGTCACATGACCAAGCCACACCCACAAATTAGGCCACACCCACATAACAGGTTAGTGGTCCCTGGGATCAAAAATTATGAGTTTGGTGGTCCCTGAGGTCTAAAAGGCTGGGGACCCCTGCTGTAAAGCACTATGGAAAGGTATATAGGTGCTATTACTACTGCTTTAAAGAACCGCAAAACAATGACAACAAAGGTCGGTGGCCATTGCATGTCAGTGGAGAGATTTTGGCCAATGGTCTCTTCTTTCTTTCCTTCCTTTTGGGACATACTAGATTATTTTGATATATGAGAAGAGGGATTCATTTCTCTTCATGCCTCTATAGTAAGATCAAAAGCAATTCCTCTCCTTTTGCATAGATACAAAGAAACCTAAAAAGAAGTTTCTTTGAACACATCTCACAGTACACCATGAAAAGAATGAGAGGGAAAATATTTTTTATGCTGTAGGGATAGGAATTCAACTTCTCTCCATCCATGCTGACTTTCCAAAGAAACCTATCCTACAGAATTATGTAATTTTGAGACTGTTTTGTAAACTAGGGTATAAGAAATAAGAAAATCGTTTTGGGTGATGCCAAGATGGCTGGCTTCAAAAAAAACAAAGCAGGCAATGACCAATGACCAAGCAATCAAAGCCTCTCTTCTTTTTAATATTACTTGAATATAGAAATAGGTAGGTCTGCTTGCATGGTCACCTCCACCATTTTGGAATCAATGTCCATTGTTGTCGATGCCCCTGCTGTTTGGTCTATTTTCTGCCCACCCTACTTACCTATAAATGAAGTGAAGTAAAAACTAAATTAGAATTCTAAGACACATTTGTAGTTTCTACATTCTGCTGCTTTCAAAGAAAAAAAAATTCCAGGAAAGAAACTTTGACTTATTTTGGTAGGACCAGCCAGAGATATTTGCTGCCTGAAGTGAAAAATAGCTTGGTACTGCCCCACCTTTGAGGATGCAGGCTAGCCTGGAAAAGCAAGGACAGATTGTAAATGCATATCCTGAGCCACTTTCCAAAGACCCAAAGCAGCTGGCAAGTTCAGCAGTACTAGCCAGAAGAAACTCACACTTGTTTGATGAATCTGTAAACTGAAAACTACAGCTTCACTCTGTTTAATGGCAAAGTTGGTTACAAATAAAACTACTCTAAAGTTTTCTTATGTACCTATAGTTATAGGGTTTTTTTCCCAATTACATAAAACCAATCCTACTTATACCATATTACTGGGCAATAAGCATTTCTCTAAATAGCACAAATAAAAACATCACATTGACAAGCAAAGAATATAAATGTGCAACATTAATATGACTTTAAATACACCTAATGGCTTAACACCGATATACTGCCATGAGATTTCATTTTATACATTTCTTGGATGAAAAGCAAGATGTCAGGATTCCGGCAACTGCCCTAATGAAATCATGAGCCTAAAGCCAAGCTTCAAAAGAAACCAAAAGATTTATTAGGAGCAACATATCCAGCATTAACCTGTATGAAGCCAACTCTGGCATACGTAATTTACAATCACCCGTGACCCTGTTTCCCCTTCTTCCCTGGGTGTGTCATTAATCAGATTCTCCAATGAAGCACGTTCACAGGCTGGTGTCATCAATCAAGTTTTCCAATTGAGGATTTTCAAGGGCAGAAGATTCAGTAGCTTAGCTGCAATCTTTGTAAGATAAGTGTTGGAATGTACTTCTGGTTTTTTGCACTGCTGCTTCATATTCCCCACCCCACCCCCCATCTACAGCAATTCTAAAACAAGCATAGAAATGCTTTACAAGTTGTCACAGGAAAATTTTTATTTTGTCAACCTTCAAAATGAATATAGTATTTAGAAAGCATATTCATTGTAGTCAAAACTATGAAGTGATCCCCCCCTTAAAATCACTACCTGAAAAATAAGTCACTATATACACAGAAAATGAATTTTATATAGTATGTTACAGTAATTTGTTATTTCTTAAAATACCCTCACCTTCAACAGAAGAACTAATTCTAATTTTATAGTAGCATACTTATACAGATACTTATCTTGGTGACAACACAATATACTTTATTGAACTTTTTTTCTACTGACAAATATGTATGCACAGCATATACAAGGACTCAATCTTTATGGCACAAGAATGTATAGGGAAAAATTATCACAGGGCTGGTAATCCTCACTGCTTGGTAAAATTGGATCCATGCTAAAAATTTTGTATATTCCAAGCCTAAATGCATGGAGATAATTAAAAACATTTTTGGATCAAGTAGTATTGCCAGCAGCTAATAAAAAAGTTGATAAATATTAACAAAGGAAAGCACTTTTTTCCTTTGTGTCCTATAAAGCATAGTTTTCTAGCAATAGGTATGTCACATACACTAAAATGAAACCAAGTATTTATTTACATTTATGTTCTATTTTAAAAAGTCACCTATGAAAACACCAGCAAGTGCAATTATTACTATTTACTATAGTTCAGTACGAAATTTATAACCTTTTGTTTAAATCTTAAGATGTGGGTATTCGATTTTACACTTGCTTAAATAAAAAGTATTCTCATTATTTAAAAAAAGTACACAGAATTCTATCCTAACAATAAAACAGAAATTGCTATAAAATGCAACAATAAAAAGCAGGATTAAATGTGTTAATAATTTTGATCTTTCAAGGCCAGAGCAATCAGCCTAGAGTAGCCTTTACCTATCTTGATCTAGAATTTTAGAGTGGCATAAAATATTAAGTTTATTTTTTTGCATCAATTAAAACCATTGTTTAAATAGCTGTATGCATTCTTTACTTGACACCTGAATCTCTATGGTATTAAACTGGATTTTCCAAACAATAGAATAATTTTAGAAGCAAAGTTATATAGAGCTAATATTTTCTATGAATATTTACAGAATATTCTATTCTATTGACTATTATGATGTTTCTGATAAAAATTGCAAAAAATGTGCACAAACTTAAAACAGTTTAGAAAGATTTTCATGCAAAAGAGAACAAAATATTCAATGTGTAAAAGAATTACAACATTTAAAAGAAAAAAAACTTTTGACTGTAAATGAAAAAAAAAACTTTTTAATGGAACTATTATACAGGAACAATAACCTATGGATTCAAGAGGAAAGGGGAAATACGGTCAGAATAAATAGAAATTATATCAATTCATTCTCTGGCTACTATGCCTATAATTACAATTAGTCTTTTTTTTAAAAAAATCTCATAATATAGTGAAGTATTTTATACATCATCTTAATAGAATAACTTTAGGCCTATCCCTTTCATTTTTCATTATTTAACATTCAATTTATTTCCATACAGTTACATGCAAGTATAGAGAGCTTTAAGACAAAAGAAATGTGAACACAATAGACCTTTCTTTACACTATAACATTGTGCAACAAAATAAGTGTGTACAAATATTGAAATTGCTCTACTCCTTTAAAGAAGTTGTTTCCATGAACTCTCGAACTTTCAGGATGATTTTCCTGTTGCCTGGGACCAAATGAGTCATGGTGACAGGATCAAGGTTTTTAAAATATGCTTTTTGACAATGTTTCCAGAAATGCATTCCATGCATTATGCAAATGCATTCCATGCATGGGAAGACATTAAACAATGCTGCAACCCAGCTGTGTCCAACTATAGATATTTACATATGCTGTTTGCCTTAAACCATGCTCCCCCATTGCTGAATCATGCAAATAATTGTTGTTATATGCAGTCTATTAAAAATGACCCCCCCAGAACAAAAGCCTTTGTAGCTGCACTCATGACTGACACTCCTAAGAATTGCAAATTGAATTTTAAAGAAAGCCTAGTGAAGTGCCTTTTCTTTTTCATAAAATCCAGTTCTACATTATTCTTAGAATAATGAAGAAGTAAGAAACTGAAGTAGTTAGAAAATGTGCCCACACATGTGCATGCATACACAATCATGCATACAAGTACATGCACACAGAGAATGTATTTGCCATGCATTGTGGTCTATCTAGACAGCTGTCAGAGCAAAACAAACTGATCTAAACTGTAATATTGGACCTTGAGGAGAGAGAGGAAAGGCTATTACCCTGCAGGCTTCTTTGGATTGTCAATGTGTCAAATGAGCCAGCCTGGATAGGACCAGCTCCTTTACATTAACTCCAGTCTGCAGCAGTGTTTCTTAGGCAGAAAGAGACAGGCACTTACCTTTCTGTAACAGCAACAAAAGGAGAAACCATTCTGTCACCTGCCTTGGGAAACGCCTCTATAAAGAAAATGGAAAGAGTGAAAGAGTCAGTTAGAGGTGCTCCAGATGTAGTCAGCACTCTTTTTCAGGCATGGAGTGCAGTACCAGCATGTCACCATCATATTGCTCTAGTATATATACCACACACACCCCGCACAGCAGGCTCATTGTAGCTAGGAGGCGCTTAAATTAGAAAATCACAGCCAGAGGAAATAAACAGGAACCACAGCCATTCCGTCAATCCCAGCAGCCATCAAATCTGGGAAAATACACTACACATCTGTCTCATGCACTCGCTTTAGAGTGCCAACTCCAGTTACTTACCCCATCTGCATTATTAATAGAAGTTAATTGCTCCATTATAACAAGGAGAAGCCTTTCCCTTTCCTATAAAACAGAAATTCAGATCTACCACCACATCTCCCTTTAATTACACAGCAGCAATACTTGGTTCTTCTCCTGACAGTGAAGTCACATTTTTCTGCCTTGCATACCCATTTCTAGCATCTCAGCCTTCCATATGGTCCTCTGATAAGCAATTTGCAGCAAACAAGTGTAATATAGGAAAAAAGTGAAGAGGGACATCCTACTGAAGGGTTATTTTCAAATACGTAAAATATTTGATTGGGTTTGCACAATCCCATTTTAGTCTGTAGCACTAAATTATTATTTACTTAGAGAATCTACACTTAAAATAATTAGTGCCATGCATGGGTTTGTTGGATGTTACCTAAATGAAAAAGAAATTAGTACTTTTTAAGGCAGAAATTGGAAATTATTTATTTTATTTGTTTGTCAAACAAGGTAAGAGGTATAGGAATGAACATAAACAAGAATGAAGGAAGTAAATAAAGATAAATGGGGACAGTAAGACAGGGATGGTAGACATGTTGGTGCACTTATGTATGCCCCCTTTAAGGACTTCTTAAGAATGGGGTGAGAAAGTTTGAGATTGAAGCTGTAGAGGGTTGAGGCTGTAATAATGGAGTTCGGTAGATCACCAGGCATTGACCACTCTGTTGCTGAAGTCGTATTTTCTGCAATCGAGTTTGCAGTGGTTTACCTTGAGTTTGTATCAATTGTTTGCCCATGTATTATTGTGGTTGAAACTGACAGGCAAAATGTCATTGACAGGCAAAATGTTGTAGCAAACAATTTTATGTGCTGTGCTTAGATCAGACCTCAGGCGGTGCAGTTCCAGATTGTCCAAGCCCAAAATTTCTACCCTGGAAACATAGGGAATTCTACTCTTCTTGAGAAACACCTCTGAACCCACTTAATCATGTTAATGTCTGATATACAGTGTGGGTTCCAGGTAGATGAGCTATATTCAAGGATTGTCTGGCAAAGGGTTTGTATGCCCTAGTTGGCAATTCAATGTTATCGGAGAAGCAGCTTCACAAAATAAGGTTAACAACTCTTAATGCCTTTTTGGCAATGCTGTTACAGTGAACTCTGGGACTTAGATTGTTTGAGATGAGTACTCCTAGGTTCTTGACAGGGTGAGGGTCATCTACAAGATCGTTTCTGTCCAACTTGTATTTGGTGTTCTGATTTTTTTTATTATAAAATTTTATTGGTTTTTAAAACAAACAAACAAAACATAAAAACATCAAATCATCTTCCATATATGTACATACAGTGTGCCAGCTGGTTTACAAATTGTTTTGTGCTTTCATTTCATAGTCTTCAATTATAATTACATTGTATATAATCTCATATTTTCAATCAATATATTAAATACATTAATATCATTATTAATCAATCATTTGACTATACTTTTATTCATTCATGCTTTCCAAAATGATCATATTTTACTTAATTTGTTTTATAACAATTCGTATCATCGTCCCTGATCTATCCTAGAATCATTTTGTAGATATAATTAGAAAAGAATATACCTTTATATTTTTTTTCTAAAAGTCTACATATTTCATTACTGTATTTTATTGTCTAAACATTGATAGAATAGATCCCAAATTTTATAAAATTGTTTATCTTGTTCTCTAATTTCAAATGTCAATCTACTCATCTCAGCACATTCCAATATTTCTTAATGATTTCCTCCTGTGATGGTATTTTCTCATTTTTCCAGTTTTTAGCAAATACAATCCTAGCCGCTGTTAATACATTTACAATCAGGTATTTCAAGTCTTTATTATATATTTCAGGTAAAATTCCCAATAAAAATATCTCTGGTTTCAAATCTATATGCTTTTTTGTCATTTTTTCCAACCATGTGTGGATTTTAGTCCAGTATTTTTTAGCATCCGCACAAGTCCACCACATATGGTAATATGAGCCAGGTATCTGATGACATTTCCAACACTTTTCGGATTTATTCTTGAATATTCTTGCTATTCTTGTCGGGGGGAAATGCCACCTGTAAAACATCTTATACGAATTTTCTTTATATGCTGTTGACATTGTCATTTTATAATTTTGAGACCACAATTTTTGCCATTTCTCTAAATCAATCCCATATCCAAAATTCTTCCCCCAAGCAATCATAGTTTCTTTAACTTGTTCTTCTTCTAGTTTAATTTCTAATAAATATCCATACAATTTTTAATCACCTTTTCATCAGTACCTGTCAAAATCGTATCTAAGTCAGTCAGTTTCTCATAGAAACCTTCTGTTTTAGAATCTTCATCATACCTTGAAGGTATTTGCGCATATGAAAACCAATTCATCTTTATATCTTGTTCCTCTAGTTTTTAAGTTCACCCTTTTCATTCAATAGATTTAAGTTCACCCTTTTCATTCAATATTTCACCATATCTAACTGTTTGTTCCTTTTTGTATATTATAGGATAAGAAAATGCTTCAATAGTCAATAGCCAGACTGGAATTTTCAAATAACATTGTCTTTTAATCTTCTCCCTTATTTGGTGTTCTGATTTTTATTGCCAATGTGTAGGACAGAGCATTTATTAGTTGAAACTTGGACTTGTCAATTACGCGACAGTCATGGTCGCTTTGTAGGGCAGCAGCATTGTCAGCGGTATTAAATAATTTTATATCATTGACAAAGAGGACACAGGTGCTTTTAATATGATTGCATATATCATTGATGTGAAGCAGAAAGAGTGTGGGTCCTAAAATACTGCCTTAGGGGACACGCTGTTAACTGGTGCTAGATTTGATAGGGCCCTCCCTATTTTGACTATTTGTTGCCTGTTTGACAGGAATGCAGCTATTCATTTGTGCAGGGATCCAGAGATGCCGTAAGAGCTTAGTTTCAACAGTAGTTTGTCGCGCACCATTGAATCAAAGGCTTTGCATAAATCTATGTAAATTGTTTCTATTCTTTTATCTGGTCAAGATTTGTGGTCCAAATGTTTCTGCAGTATAGGAGTTGCAGATTACAGGACAATTTTTTTCTGAAACCAAACTGCAGGTTGTTTTTTTCTAAGTGGAAGGTGATGGATTGGTTTATAATTGATTCTGTGACTTTACAGTGAGATTGGTCTATAATTTTCTACTAGACTAGGGTCTCCCTTTTTAAAAATAGGTATGACCATGGTTAATGACCATAAGTCGGGCAAGGATGTGGTTTTGAAAGATACCTCATAGATTGTGCATAGAGGTTCAGCTAGGACAGTGGCAAGCTTTTTCAAAAAGTACGCACATAATCCATCAAAATAAGTAACTATGATAATGCAGTGGACTAACAAAGAAAAGTAACTGGTTATAAGGAAAATATTTTTTTTTTCAAAAATATTAAAATAAAAACTTTGAAATTGATTTACCAGTTTATTTCTGAAAATAACTGTCTTAGCAATTCTTAAATTTTCCAGGATGACATGTTTCTTACAGTTACGGGTAAATACATTGCTGCTACATTTTGAATAGCAAATAAGGCTAGTAAGCAAAAGCACCTGCATTACCTGTCTTTTGGAACAAAGACCATTTTGTTCTTCCATTATTTGGTTCTGAAGCCACACCCTTCTGTTCATACAAAGCAGAGGCTCTTTTCAATGCTGCCATTCCCCACTCCCATCATTAGCAAAGAACATTTCACAGCAATATTGAAATAGTAACATCACACACATCCAGGAAAGGCAGAAGGCTGCAGATAAAATTATATGCAAGGGCAATGGGTAAGCATGTTAGGGTGTCATTGCTTATATTCATATTTACAGAAGCTTGTGGCACTTGTAACCCACAACCAAATCCTGTATATGCAAACATCTGTACTGAAATGGCTTAAACACATGCTGAACCCAGGCACATTAATTTTCTGAATATTGATAGGTCTTCTTTAGAGTCATAATTAATCCCATTCAAGTTTACTTAGTCATAGGATGGATGCTTTTCTAAAACAACTTCAGGAACCATTTGAGCCAATATATGGATTAGTCAAACATAATGTATAAACTTCATTATAATTAAGCATAAAAGATATAACTTGTCTACAGCAAGGCTACCTTTATTCAGTCAGGGAAGGCTATGATTTGCTTACTTGTGGTTGGCTGAAAATCACAAATAGCCAGTTCACATATATGAACCGATCTTAAAAGATAAGAACAAGCCTTGTCCATACAGCTAGTTCTTGACATACATAGTACAGGAGCTTGTCCATTACGTTTATAAAACTGATCGATCACATGACTGACTCAATTTTACCTTTTTGTGATGGTTGTTAAGTGACTCAACATGGTTGTTAAGCAAATCTGCAAGTTTATTAAGTGAACACCAAAATCATTAAGAGATCCAACAGTTTACAGCAGGTGTAATTTTTGCCAAAGACTGGTTAAGTGATGTAAAATTGTAAAATGTGGGCACATTATGGCAGGATGCTGCAAATGATTGTAAATGTGGCTTTGTTGTTGAGCATTCAAAGTTTGATCACATAACTCTGGAAGAGATCTGACACTTAGAACTTAAAATTCAGCTAATCCTTTTTCATAACCAAGAATGGAATAAAAATATCTCTGATTCAACTGTATTTTTAAACAGACTGTTGAGATCCTTATAACTTTAATTCAATAACTGTACAAAGGTCAAATGAAAAGAAGAAAACTGTCTCCTACATTTTCTTCCCAATTCATATTATGTTTTCATAACAATTTCAATTACCAAGAAGAATGAAGTACTTTTACAGTACTCTTAGAGTGGAGTATGGGAGAGCAGTCGAACAATTAATATTCTTTTTCAAAGCTGCATAATTTTCATCCACTACAATATGTCAGCTGAATTGTTGACATATAGAATGCTCGAAGCCTCACTATAGAAATTTTAGTCATTTGAAATTACCCTGTTTCTCAGAAAATAAAGCCGGGCCTTATTTTCTTTTGACCCCCGGGGCACTTTGTACCACTGCCGCTTCCTCTGCTTTCCCTTCTGCCCTCGTCACAGCTTATGCCATGTTCGGACTGCTGACATTGGTCAAGATGCAGAGGCCAGAGTTCGTGCTGGACATTGCAGCGTGGCAGTAGTGGAGAAGTGGCCCTTCCAGTGGGTGGAGGAATGGTTCAAGTGCATTCCTCCACCAGCAGTGTTTCAGCAGCTTCTTGCTGCTTCCTTTGGGGTTAATACTTTGGGAGAATCCTCTGGTAAGCTTGGCAGGGAAAGAAGGAGGGAGAGAGAGAGAGAGAGAGGGAAGAGCATTCTTGGAATTTGCCAGGAGAAATCCAGGAGGTGGATTTCCATCCTATTTCTGCCCTTCAAGGAGATGAAGTGCATTTAAGGGGAGTGCATTTAAGGGGGTGCTACCCTCCCTCCCCCCTTCTTTCCCTGCCAAGCATCCCAGAGGATTCTCCCATGGGGTGGGGAGAAAGCTGCCCAGCCAGTCTGTATTCTTAGGAAACTGAGGGAATGAGAGTAAAGAAAACTTAAAGAGGGAGAAAGGTCCACGGAGGGGGTTTTGGGTGGCTGGAGCAAGAGGAGAGTGCCCAACCATAAAGGGGACGAGACCATGACCCAAAGCTCTGGGGCGGGAAGCAAAATGAGGCATGGGGGTGGGGGAGAGAAACGATGGCATCACCCTCCCACCGCTGCTTCCACCCACCGAAGCCTGAATGACTCACCGACTTGCAGGACATTGTCGACGCAGCTGCCGTCAAGCAAAGTGATGCCCCTGTGGGAGGGCAGGCAGTTCTCGTCAGCAGGGGGTCTGTCCTGCCACTGCTGCCACTGTTGTTGGAGATGGCGCTGGTGCGAGAGGCACCAGTGTTGACAGGAACCGTGGAAGCTATGGAGGTGGCACCCCCTCCTGAGAAATAGCTGAAATGCTGCTGGCAGAGGAAGGTGCTTGAACTGTTCCTCCACCCACTAGAAGGGCCACTTCTCTGCTACTGCCATGCCATGATGTCCAGCACTGACTATGGCCTCTGCATCTTGCCCAAGGGCAGCGGTCAAAACATGGCATAAGCCACGGTGAGGGCAGAAGGGAAAGCAGCGGCAGCAGAGGAAGCAGCAGCAACACAAAGTACCTGTCGCTGTCTGCTGTCCCGGCCTGTAGCCAGCACCATATCTGAGTCTCCAGCAAAGGCGCTTGGCAGGGATAGGGAACCCTCCGCAATCTGCCATGATCGGCCATTAGGAGCAGCTGGTGATGAAGCGTGGCTGCCCACAGGCCACTCCTAATGGCAAATCCCCCTGCCCTTCCCCCATTTCGCATGTTTTAAATATGGCTAAATTTTTTTGGGGGGTCTTAATTTCACCTCATGCCTACAAAACATGCCGGGCCTTCCTATTGTGGGGGGGGGGTTATTGTTGAAGAAACATCCACCAAAGTTCCTTCTTTTGGCTTGTAATTGTTCAGGTTAGAACATATTTATGTTACTGCATTCAAAACAACACTTAAAACCACACACAGAAAAAAATACAGTATTAAGTAGAACTACCATGTACTACAGTTATTAAGTAATATGGTAAGCAGTCTCAAATAATGGCTAAGTTTCAGAAATCCTGGGAATTATAATTTGGCAACATCTGGAAGCTGCAGGTAGAGCACTCCTGCCTGATAAATATGGAAGACTACTATCTAAATACAAGATGCATTTTTGTTCATTTTTGTAATTTTCAGTACTTTTTTAACAGTTTTATATAAGCAAATTTAATTTGCTAACTGTTAGTTTTATGAAGGTGGGACACATGATAAAAAATTTAGCACTGCAAACTGGGTATTATCATCAGCTTCTTTCAAGGATTGGAATGGAAAATACACAGAAACTAAAACAGATCAGATGGTGAGCTGGAAACATAAGCACTATTGCCAGTATATTGCACATGATAGTGGCTGCAGAGAAACAGCGGCTATCTCAGATAACACAAGATAGGAAATGAAACAGTGACGGCAATCTCCCCCTACTATATTCTCACTAACAGAGATGATTCTCACTAACAGAGATAAAATGATAGAAGGTTCTCACTAACAGAGATGAAATGATAGAAAGTGTTGAAGCTACAGGAACCTTGGGGGCAAGTTGCCAACTTCAAAAGCCAATACAAAAAGTTACACCACCAGATAAAGACTGAATGCACCAATTATCATATTAAACAAGAGGAAAACCTTCTACACACCAATTCCACCCGCGCTTTCTACAATTTTGTAAACAACAAACTAAAAGACTCAAGGTCCATCCCACCCCTGAAAGGACCTAATGGTAAAGACTGCAATGATGACACTATTAAAGCCAATCTCTTTAACACATTATTTGGCTCAGTATTTGTAAACAGCAATGGATCATGCCCAGTATTTCCTAGTCGAACCACAGACAACTACAATGATCTAATACATATCGATTTTACAGTAGACAATGTTGAAAAAGCACTACGCAATCTAAAACCATCTCTAACTATTGGACCGGACGGAATATGTGCCTACTTCTTAAAAAAGCTACCCACCGCCATAGGCGAACCTCTAAGCATAATCTTTGAAAAATCTTTCAGGACCAGCTCCTTGCCAAAACTATGGTCACAAGCCATGGTCATCCCCATCTTCAAAAAGGGAGACCCCAGCCTAGTTGAAAATT
>NW_020770907.1:0-17490 GCF_900518735.1 Pseudonaja textilis | reverse complement strand
CATATGAGTGTCCGGATTGTGGGAAATGTTTCAGTAAGAATTCCAATCTAGTCATACACCAGAGGACTCACACGGGTGAAAAACCATATGAGTGTCTGGATTGTGGGAAAAGTTTCAGTCAGAACTCTTACCTCATGATACACCAGAGGACTCACACAGGAGAGAAACCATATGAATGTCCAGAGTGCGGGAAAGCTTTTAGTTGGAATTCTGACTTGGTGAGACACCAGAGGACTCACACAGGAGAGAAACCCTATGAGTGTCCGGTTTGTGGGAAAAGTTTCAGTTGGAA
The DNA here is from genome assembly GCF_900518735.1 of Pseudonaja textilis. Next base: position 17,198 of record NW_020770907.1, on the reverse strand, counting down.
TTTTGACCTGGTGAGACATCAGAGAACTCACACAGGAGAAAAACCATATGAATGTCCAGTTTGTGGGAAAAGTTTCAATCATAATTGTAACCTTGTGCAACACCAAAGTACCCACACAGGAGAAAAACCATATGGGTGTTCAGATTGTGGGAAAGCTTTCAGTTGGAATTCTGATCTAGTGAAACACCAGAGGACTCACACAGGAGAGAAACCATATGAGTGCCCAGATTGTGGGAAAAGCTTTAGTCATAATTCCTACTTGGTTATACACCAGAGAACTCACACTGGGGAGAAACCGTATGAGTGTCCAGATTGTGGGAAAAGTTTCAGTAATAATTCTAACCTTATCAAACACCAGAGGACTCACACAGGAGAGAAACCATATGAGTGTCTATACTGTGGGAAAAGTTTCAGTCAGAACTCTTGCCTGGTGATACACCAGAGGACTCACACGGGTGAGAAACCATATGAGTGTCCGGATTGTGGGAAACATTTCCAGCAGAATTCCAATCTGGTTATACACCAGAGAATTCACACAGGACAGAAACCGTATGAGTGTCCAGACTGTGGGAAAAGTTTTTGTCGAAACTCCAACCTGGTGATACACCAGAGGACTCACACAGGAGAGAAACCATATGAATGTCCAGATTGTTGGAAAAGTTTCAGTCGTAATTCTGCCCTAGTGATGCACATGAAGACTCACAGGAGAGAAACCCTATGAGTGCCCAATTGTGGGAAAGCTTTCAGTTGGAATTTTGACCTGGTGAGACATTAGAGGATTCACACAGGATGAGTGCTTGGATTGTAGGAAAAGTTTCAGTCGGAATTGCCATCTGGTGGAATCATAGGGAACTGACATAGAAGAGGAGCCCTTTGAATGTCCCAATTATTAGCTTTCACAAGTATTGTAGGTCTAATCTAATAATTCTAGTCAGTTTACACACAGATAAGAAGCCATTCAGATGCCCAAACTCTGGTCAGTGTTTCAGTCACAACTCTACTATTGTTAAAGACAAGAGGACTGGTACAGGAGAAAAGCCATCAGCTTTCTGATTGTAAGGAAAGCTTGATGGGGTCAAAGAAAAGTTCAATAATTCACAAGGATATACATTGCTTGTTTTCAGCTTGCTGGATTAATTTCTGCCAAAAGACCAAAATAAATGCTCAGACATGATTTGCTTTGAAAAAATCAATGAATCAGTAAATGAGAATTAGGATTTCAACAAGAGTTTTCTGAAGGCATAGTAAGAAACTATAACTATGTGTTATAATAATATTCCTAAGGCATCAACACCATTCTTATTATATCCAATTTGATATATTACCAAAAATAGGAGTCCAGGTGGGCAGTGGATAGAATGTAGTATTGCAAAGGCAGTAACCATTCCAATATACTGGTAGTCCTTGACTTACAACCATTCACACAGGGGAAAAACTATTCAAATGTCCAGATTGTGGACAGTGTTTCATAGAACATTCCTCCTTTATCACACATAAGAAATTCCATGAGAAAAGATTTGATGTATGTAGAGGATTCTTGAATTTCATTTCTTGTTTCTGATTGCAAGCTCAGCTGAGAAATTAATGTCTTGCCTCATTCTTTTTAATCAACCATGTCTTACTTAATATTGAACATGAGATCTGAGTTGGCAAGTCCAAGCTCTTTCTGCGATTCCTTGCCTCTCGTGCAAGTGGAGATGCACGCATATGTGCATGCTTGCCTGCCACTTGTGGAGCCTGGTGGTCAGGGACTCTTGTCCTAGGATCAAAATTTTAACTCCTATTGTCAAAGATTAACTGTATTATTTACACCAAAGATTCAAGTTTAACCACAATAGAAGAATGGTTGATGATGATGATGGAATTTTCAGAAACAACTATATTGATTTCCTCAGTTGGAGAGAAGACATTCTCTACATTAATTACTGATTGGAAGTTTGTTAGAGATGCGCGTGAAACAGAACAAAAAAATGAAGTTATCATTTATAGTTGTGATTATAAAAAACAAACCAGGTAATAGAACAGAGAATTGTTGTAACCATAAAAAAGTAATTTTGTATTTCTAAATGTAATTACTGTAAAGGATATTGGAAGTAACCTCTATTTCTATCCGTTTCTTTTTACACTTTTAATTTCTTTTTTCTTCTGTTGGGTGTAGTGTTCCGTGTTAGTGTTTAAATCTTCTGTTTAAAATTATTAATATAAATTATATTGAAAAATCCAGTATAAGAGTCAAAGACTCTGAATGGAAACCACAAGTTCCAGAGTTAGGTTAAACAGGAAGGTGGCTTGCCAGGTGTTATGAAATTCCAATTGAAGATGTTAATTAGAGAAGCCGCAAATATGCCTATGCAGATTGGTTGGCTGGCAGGGCGAATTTATAAGAAAAGAGGCTCTTTCTTGGCTCAGAATGCCAACCAGGAACTGCTTTATATGCCGTTTTCAGTTCTGAATAAAAAGAAAATCAAATTTATTCATTTTAATTTACTAAATGTATATGCCTCCTATCTGATTATTACAATGGCATAAATAGTATAAAATTATATGGTAAAAAGATCAAAACACTGGGTGCGTATACTGGGTTTATTTTATTCCAGATTCCTCCAAGCAGCAGAGCTCAGAGCCAATAGTTGAAATGGACACTATCACCATCCATACGTTATTAGATCTGCATTGAAAAAAGCAGTTTAGGGTGTCCCTCTATAAAGGTCAGCCTGGTGATTAGCGGTCCATGTGCTTTGGTGAGATATTCTATTTTTGCCTTTTGATTTCACTTGGATGTACATTTCCGCTCGACGTTCCTTCCTGGACATACTAAGTTGCTATGCAGAATCTTTCCTCCCTGCCTTAGTTCTTTCCCTCAATATTTATCAGTTTCTTATTTCTGGATATTACTTGCTCTCATTTCTCATCCTTTTGGATATGAATGGTGTCATTTCATTAACTTAAACATCAAGACTGCAGTCATGAATTTTTGGTTAGGTGATAGAGATACATAAGCCCTACTCGGCACCATGAGTTTCTTGATCTCATTGCATTGTTGAACATCTCCCCATATTTGTACGGTTAAAATACATCAGTTCAATACAGAATACACTGCATTCTATGTCCCAAAGGTGCTTTTTCAGGAGGCAACTAGACTTTCTTGTTTTTTTCTTTTGAAGGCATTTCGCTTCTCATCCAAGAAGCTTCTTCAGTTCTGACAGGATAGTGGGGAATGGAAGGATTTATATTCCTTGCAGGCAGGTGGTCATTTGCATCCTTTTTGATATATATAGTATAAATAAAACTCCTTCCATTCCACACTATCCTGTCAGAGCTGAAGAAGTGTCTTGGATCACAAACAAACAAACAAAGATCTGCCAACATCTAGAAGCAAGTAAAGTAATAACTTGCGGTCAGCACGAGTTTGTTAAAAACAGATCATGCCAAACCAATCTTATTTCATTCTTCAACATAGTGACTAAATTAGTTGACCAGTGAAATACTGTGGACATAATATACTTAGATTTCTGCAAGACATTCAATAAAGTAGACCACAACCTACTTTTTGGTAAACTAGAAAAAAGTGGGATAGATAGCACCACCACCAGATGGATTCACAACTGGCTGGCAAACTGTACTCAACGAGTAGTTCTTAGTCTTCATGGAGGGAAGAAAACAGTGGGAGGCCACAAGGTTCTGTCTTAGGCCCAGTACTCTTCAATATCTTCATTAACAACTTAGATGAGGGAATAGAAGGAGAATTTACCATATTTGCAGATGATACTAAGCTGGCAGGAATAGCTAACACCCAAGAAGATAGGCTCAAGATCCAGATGGATCTTGACAGACTAGAACACTGGGCCATATCTAACAAAATGAAATTCAATATAGAGAAAAGTAAAGTCCTACACTTAGAGAAGAAAAAACTAAAAGTACACATATAGACTGGGTGAAACCAGGCTCAATAGCAGTAACTGTGAGAGGGATCTTGGAGTCTTAGTGGACAACCCGCTAAATATGAGCCAGCAGTGTGCAGCAGCCGCCAAAAAAGCTAATGCAATCCTAAGTTGCATTAACAGAGGGATACAATCAAGAACAAGTCTGGTACTAATACTGCTCTATAAAGCCTTAGTAAGACGACACCTACTTCATCCAGTTTTGGTCACCACACTATAAAAAAGATGTTGAGACCGTAGAAAGAGCAACCAGGATGATTAGGGGACTGGAGACTAAAACATAAGAAAGGTTACAGGAACTGAGCATGGCTAGTCTAGTGAAGAGAAAGACCAGGGGAGACATGATAGCGATCTTCCAATATTTGAGGGGCTGCCACAGACAGGAAGGGGCCAAACTATTTTCTAAAGTACCTGAAGGCCAGACAAGGAATAATGGATGGAAACTGAACAAGAAGAGATTCAAACTAGAAATAAGGATAAACTTTCTGACAGAACAATCAACCAATGGAACAGCTGGTCCTCGGAAGTTGTAGAAGCACCATCACCAGGAGTGGGATTCTACCAGTTCGCCCCTATTCACTAGAACCGGTTGTTAACATTCCAAGCAGTTTGGAAAACCAGTTGTTAGAAGAAATAACTGGCCTAATCCTGTGAGAAAGGCAGGAAGGAAACATTCTGGTGTTGCTTAGAGAAACTGCCTCTCTGTTAACCTTTATTATATTCTTGGCAGGACTAGACTTCCTGTCTCAGGAACTTTTCTGGAGTTTTTTTTTCCTTCCTTTGCTTATACTTTGCTTGTGTGGAGTGACCATTCAAAGTTACAATGGCACTGAAAAAAGTGACATTACCATTTTTCACACATCTCACCATCATGAGAGGCCAGGCGAGGAGATGTGTGCCTCGATGTGTGATATTGAGTTGGCCACACCCAGCCAATAACATGACCACCAAGCCACATGACCACCAAGCCACACCCACCAACTAAGCCACACCCACAGAACCAGGTGTTAAGAAATTGGAATCCCACCCGTGACCATCACTTGAGACTTTCAAGAAGAGATTGGATTCCCATCAGTCAGAAGTGGTGTAGGGTCTCCTGCTTGGGCAGTGAGTTGGACATGATTACCTGCAAGGTCCCTTCCAACTCTGATTATCTGAGAAGTGAAATGTCTTCAAAAGAAAGAACAAGAAAGTCCAGTTGTTGCTGTTATTATTTGTGAAGCTGTATTCAAACCCATTGCAACCCCATGGATGATGTTCCTCCAGGCCTTCTTGTCCTCTACCATCTTCTGGAGTCCATTTAAGCTCACGCCTACTGCTTCAGTGACTCCATCCAGCCACCTCATTCTCTGTCGTCCTCTTCTTCTATTGTCCTCAATCTTTCTCAGCATTAGGCTCTTCTCCAGTGAGTCCTTCCTTCTCATTAGGTGGCCAAAGTATCTGAGTTTTATCCAATTGCCTCCTGAAAAAAGCACCTTTGGGACAACCATGACCTGGATGACTGAGAATCTCTACAGACTGCATTCTATCTGTTCCCCTTTGTGATTAAAAGAAAAGCTTTTCCCCTGTAAGTGGAGAGGAAAGAGTAAAATTAAAATTGGGGAAACTAAAAGCTGGAGATACAAGTAGGGGTGAAGAACTGCAATAGGGATTTAACACATTGTTAACTGGTAAAGTATTTGTTATCTGACCCTGACTTCCCCTTCCACCACCACAAAGTTTAAATCCTACTTTATTTATTTGTATCCTTCCTTTATTATTTCTCCTTCAGTTTAGCCCCTCCACAGTCAACCTCAAAAACTTACATTTTTAAATTGTTTAAAAATGAAATTTCTATACCCCCCACCAAATGGGTGGTGGGCGATGTAGAACAATCAGATTAAAAACCATAACCATATATACAGCACATATAAAAATGTAAAAATCTATACTAAGCAATAAGTAATATAAAAACAATTATAAATAAAACAACCCCCAGGCAATAAAATGGATACAAATCGCTACCTCAGCCATGGACCCACCTGAGCATATCTCAGATTACCTCAGAGCCCCAGGCCTGAGGACTGAGCCAGGTCTTGAGAGCCTCCCAGAAGATCAAAAGGGGTGGAACTAATCTCATTTCAGGGGAAAGGATATTCCACAGAGTGGGGGCCACAACAGAGAAGCCATAGCTCATCCTGTATCCACCAAATGCAGCTCCCCAGCTGATGTTGCTTGCTGCATGTCTTCTTTACCAGGTCTCATTAAGTAGACTGAAATAAGCTGGGAAAGGCTCAGTCCTATGCCAGGAAGGGCTTTCAAAGGCAAAACCGGCAAAACCTTGAACTGGAGCCACAAGCAAACTGGCAACCAAGGCAGCTCAGGGAGCAGAGGTGTGACATGTGCTGCTTCAGAAACACATATAAGCATTGCATTCTCTACCAGCTGTAACTTTTGGATACCTTTCAATGGTGGCTCATGCAGAATTTATTGAAGTCATCCAATATGCAGGTAACTAGGGCATGACTGAGTATAGCCAGGGTCTGCAGATCCAGGAACAGCCAAAACTGGCTCTCAAGTGAATCAGTAATAAATATTTTAGGATGCAGAGTTTTGATCTCCAGTGACAACCAAACCCTGCTAAAATACAGGAATCTTTAGATCAGCTTCCAGCCTGCAAACTAGTGACCTCCAAGTGTTTTGCCCAAGCAGCCTGGGAATTCTCAAGGCTGAAATCTTAGTACTCTGGGAATTGGGAAGGCTGCTCGAGTGAGCAGAGAGCATAATAGTAATACAGATAGTATCTCCTTATTTAAATGTCATTGGAAAGCACGTGGGAGACACTTCCAAGTTTTGGCCATTATTTTTCTATTAGTAAGATGAAGATGGCAGGCTGTTAATCATTTAGGGGCTCAACTTCAACTTTTACGAGCCACCAAGCACCCAGTTAACCTTACGAAGCTAGAGCTCGAACGATCTAGCCATTGTTGGCTAGATGGCGCTCTATGGTTAGGCAACAAGCGCGCCTGGATAGTCGCCAATGCAGTAGCAAGAGCCTGTTAGCTGAACCGAAAGGAATTGAGATGATAGAGTCGCGGATTTCTAGAACGACTATGGAAAGGAGAAGCGCTGAGAAACCTCGTCTTCCGGCTTCCCAATGGAGGATCGCGGTGCCTGTTGCACTTTTCCCTGAGTCGAAGAAGCGGCAGCTGGAAGGTGAGCGGAGGGCAGGTCGGAGGAGAGGCCGGGAGCAAGTCGGGCTCTTCGGTTCGCTCCACCTTGTAGTTGCTGGTTCATGTCCACTGAGACTCCAAGGCTCCTCTCACAGTTTCTGTTTTTCAGCTAATCTCTGTACTTGTATCTTTGTTTTTTTTCTGCCCAGATGTAAAACTTTTCATTAATTTTCATTGTGTTGGATGGAGCCCATTGTTCAAGTCTGTCAAGATCTTTTTGGATCCTGAGCTTTTCTCCCGGGGTGTTGGCTCTTCCTGCCAGCTGAGTGTCATCTGCAGCTTTGAAGAGTTCTCCTTCCTTTAGGAAGATCCTGAAGAGTCCTGGGCCTAAGGCAGAACCTTGTGGTACCCCACTGCTTAGTCCCCTCCATGTGGATCTGGTACCCTTAAGAATTACTTGCCCGGTACTGTTTGTCAGCCAGCTACAAATTCATCTGGTGGGGATGTTGTCTATCCCACATTTTTCTAGCTGAGCAAGAAGTAGGTTGAGGTCTACTTTGTCGCTGGTCTGCTAATTTAGTCACTTAGTCACAGGTTTCTTTTAAATTATTTTTTCCCAGTATCTTTCCAGATATTGATGTTAGGGTGATTGTTGGTCTGTAGTTTCGTGGGTCTGTTTTTATTCCTTTTTTGAAGATGGGAACCACATCAGCTCTTTTCCGAACCTCTGATAGTTCCCCAGTGCTCTGAGATTTTTTAAGATACAATGATACTGCGATAATATCTGCCAGCTTTTTCAGAATTCTGGGATATAACCCATCAGGTGATTTATATTTATCAAGGTTAGACAGGTACTCTTGCCATTTGCTTACTTATTTTAATTTTTATTTCTAGTCTGTCTTTTACAGTTATATTTTTGGTAGGTTGGGCAATAGTTTCCTTTTGTGCGAGGACTGATGCAAAGAATGCTGATTGGCTACATGTCTACTGCCTGTAACTTCCTTGGTATCTTCACACTTTAGTGAACCAACTGTTTCCTCGATTTTTTTGTTATTTATATGTTGAAAGAAACTTTTTTTATTGTCTTTGTCTTTTGTTGCAAGCCTGTGTTCATTCTGCGCCTTTGCTTTCCTGAGTTTATCTTTGCAGATTCAGGCTATCTGCTGATATTCTGCCTTAGTAATGTGTCCTTCTTTCCATTTTTTGTACTTATCCTTTTTATCTTTCAGTTTATCCGATTGGTCTTTATGACATCATTCTGATTTTATCTTGGATTTCTTGTTTTTCTTTTTTAGTGTTATTGTGTTGGACTGGGCTTTTATGATCATATTTTTCAGTTTCCCATCTTTTGTGAGTTGTTTTCCCCTTCAGGATTTTTATCCATGAAATTTAGCTTAAGGATCTCTCTGAGTTTGTTAAAATCAACTCTATTTTAAGACACAGGTTGGATTATATGGCATGATAACTTTCACCCCAGGTTCCAGCAACTTCATTTTCTTCTATCACTTCTTTTTATTAATTTGATCCAGTACAGTTTTTCCTCTAGTTCCCTCCTCTACCTTTTGGATTACAAAGTTCTCAGCTAAGTTGGTTAAGAATCTGTTCGATCTCCTGAGTTAGGTTCCCAGTTGATATCAGGGTAGTTAAAGTCTCCCATTACTACTGTGGTGTGTTTCCTATATACAAATAGCCCCTATGCTCAGCCAAAGAGATGCCTTGGTGAGACATGGCGAGGCTCGCTTGCCTTTTTGCCTGGCGCGCTCGGTTTCCACGGAGCCTACGGGAGACTGCCACCCACTTGCCTTCCCCTCCATATCAGGTCCCGCAGCCAGCAGATGGGCAGGTGGCTCTTGGGGGAGACGCTGCACTGGAGCCGAGACTGCTCCTCTGCTGCAGTGCTCATGTGCAGCCCCGGGACATCCGCCTGCCCTCTTGGAGTGCGACCACTACCACTGGTCTGGAGCTCGCTTTCTTCCTTCTGCCTCCACCGCCGCTGGTCTGCAGGTCACCTTCGGGATGGATCAGTTTGTCCAAGCCATGCTTTGCTCCTCGGAAAGGGCTAGCTAGGTCATGAAGGGCTGTTTGCCCTGACTAGGCGGTTTCTCTCGGGCCTCCCGCCTCACATGGGGCAGCGGGAGAAGGAAGTGTGTGGCCAGGAAGGCTGCCTGCAGTTCTTCCAGGCGAAGCTGGGATGTCTGCAGACCCACAAGTATATATGAAGTCTTCTGCCTTGAGCAGAAGGTTCAACTATAAGACCTCCAAGGGACCTAGCCTATGATTCTAAAGTCTCCAAGACAAGGGAATTTTGTGTGTGTGTGAGAGAGAGAGGGAGAGAGAGAGAGAGAAAGATGTGGCTTCTTGGAGATGCACTTTGGAGAAGCATCAAGAGAAATGCCAAAAGGTCAATCATCTTGGGATTAAATTCCAAATAAATTTGGGTCTTCGGAGTAAGCAGACATGAAATACTTTCAACTGCAGGTTTCTAAAAGTTATTAAAACGAATGTCTAGAGGCAGCTCTTAAACTCATTAGTCCAGAAGGAGCAAAAGAGATAGGGTCCCAATGAGGGTCTTAGCTATTTAGCTCAGGAATAACAAAATAACAGAGTTGAAAGTGACTTTAGAGGTCTTCTAGTCCAACCCCCTGCTGAACCAGGAAAACTAAGGGTGCCAAATTTTGAGTAGAGGGCCTGGGAAATGTGTCAGAATAACAGAATAATACTTAGAAGGGACCTTGGGGGGAACCCTATGCCATTTCAGGGAAATGGCTGTCCAGTCTTTTTCTTAAAAACTTCCAATGATTGAGCACTCAGAACTTCTGGAGACAGGTAGTTCCATTGATTAATTGTTCCTGTCAGGAACTTCCTCCTTAGTTTTACATTGCTTCTCTCTTTGTTCAGTTCCCATCCATTGCTTCTTGTTTTGCCTTCTGCTTCTTTGGAAAATACATTGCCCCCACCCCCCCTTCTTTATAGCAACCCCTTAAAAGCCTGTTACCTATCACACTCTTGGGGAAAGCATGTGAGCCATTTCCTCCTTTCAGTGGTCCAAGAAAGTACATTAATAGTATGTAGATAATAAAGTCAAAAAAGGTGAACAACATTTTTACAGAACTATAGATGCGTGGAGGCTGAGTGTGACAAGGAATGGCTGTGAGGGGAGGGGCCAGGTGAGGCACTCCTTGAGGTGAGTGACATTGAGCTGGCCATGCCCACCCAGTCACATGACCACATCACGCCCACCCAGTCACATGCCCACCTAGCCACGCCCACATGACCTATTAAATTACTTGAATCCCACCACTGATACATACATATGGTACACACAGGTAGAGGGGTGTGTTTCTGTATTTTGTGTGAATATATGTGTACCCGTGTTCCTATCAATATACACTGCTCAAAAAAATAAAGGGAACACAAAAATAAGACATCCTAGATCTGAATGAATGAAATATTCTTATTAAATACTTTGTTCATTACATAGTTGAATGATTAAAGTGGAAAAAAACACTACAGGCTGATCTAACTTTAATGTGATGTCCTTAAAACAAGTCAAAATGAGGCTCAGTGGTGTGTGTGGCCTCCACGTGCCTGGGCATGCTCCTGATGAGGTGGGGGATGGTCTCCTGAGGGATCTCCTCCCACACCTGGACTAAATCATCCCCCAACTCCTGGACAGTCTGTGGTGCAATGTGGCGTTGCTGGATGGAGCAAGACATGATGTCCCAGATGTGCTCAATTGGATTCAGGTCTGAGGAACGGGCGGGCCAGTCCATAGCATCAATGCCTTCGTCTTGCAGGAACTGATGACACGCTCCAGCCACAGGAGGTCTAGCATTGTCTTGCATTAGGAGGAACCCAAGGCCAACTGCCCCAGCATATGGTCTTACAAGGGGTCTGAGGATGTCATCTCAGTACCTAATGGCAGTCAGGCTACCTCTGGTGAGCATATGGAGGGCTGTGCGGCCCCCTAAAGAAATGCCGCCCCACACCATTACTGACCTACTGCCAAACTGGTCATGCTGAAGGATGTTGCAGGCAGCAGAACGTTCTCCACGGCCTCTCCAGACCCTGTCACGTCTGTCACATGTGCTCAGTGTGAACCTGCTTTCATCTGTGAAGATCATAGGGCGCCAGTGGCGAATGTGCCAATCTTGGTGTTCTCTGGCAAATGCCAAACATCCTGCACAGTGTTGGGCTGTAAGCACAACCCCCACCTGTGGATGTTGGGCCCTCATACCACCCTCATGGAGTCTGTTTGTGTCCATTTGAACAGCCACATAAAAATTTGTGGCCCGCTGGAGGTCATTTTGAAGGGGTCTGACAGTGCTCCTCCTGTCCTTCCTTGCACAAAGACGGAGGTAGCAGTCCTAATGCTGGGTTGTTACCCTCCTACGGCCTCCTCCACGTCTCCTGATGTACTGGCCTGTCTCCTGGTAGCGCCTCCATACTCTGGACACTATGCTGACAGACACAGCAAACCTTCTTGCCACTGCTCGAATTGATGTGCCATCCTGGATGAGCTGCACTACCTGGGTTGTAGACTCCGTCTCATGCTACTACTAGAGTGAAAGCACCGCCAGCATTCAAAAGTGACCAAACCATCAGCCAGAAAGCATAGGAACTGAGAAGTGGTTTGTGGTCACCACCTGCAGAACCACTCCTTTATTGGGGATGTCTTGCTAACTGCCTATGCTTTCCACCTCTTGTCTATTCCATTTGCACAACAGCATATGAAACTGATTATCAATCAGTGTTGCTACCTAAGTGGACAGTTTGATTTCACAGAAGTGTGATTGACTTGGAGTTACATTGTGTTGTTTAAGCGTTCCCTTTATTTTTTTGAGCAGTGTATTTTGGTACCTATATGATTATAAAAATTTGCAGTGTTGACAAACTGATTTGCACGAGTCAACAATAGAATTCCATGATTGTATGAACATTTGAAATTAGTCTTTTATGTGTCAAAATGAATGGCAGTGATTAATCTAACATTTTGGCATGATTGCTTTTTCATTGTTATTTATGCTTTTTTTTCTTTTATTTTCACATCTTGCAACCATTTTATGAAGAGAAATTAAAGTATCTCTTTTTTTGTGAATCTTACAGACCAAGGCAACACCAAAGAACCCCCTTCTGCCCGACAGAGAATCAACAGCAGCTTTAAAAACGAAAGTGAAACCGCTAGATCTGGGAACAACATCTGTTCCAATTCCTCCAGATAACTACAAAACTTGTTTCCTTCCCCAGCCAGGAAAAGACAACAAAACAAAATAGAAGAGTTTTGTGCTGGAGAAGTATTGTGTGTGGAACTCAAGGAAACATATCAAACAATAAAGGTGGAACATTTCCAGATTCAGAAAAAGAAGAAATATCTAGAAGTCGGTGGGGAGGTAGCGCTCATTCCAGACAATAATGCAGGCCTCAACCTATCAGCCTGAACCATCCAAGAAGAGATCACAAATATTTTTGACCTCCTCAAAAATCTAAGACTATCAGTGGTGGAAAAGCTCCACAGATATTCATATTGTCGGAAAAACAGATATTGTAAATCAGAGCTGATTATGCATCAGAAGATCCGCACTGGTGAAAAACCATACAAATGCTCCGAATGTGGTGAAGTTTTTCACTACACTTCCCAACTTATTCAGCATAAAAGAACCCATATTGGAGAAAAGCCCTACCAGTGCCCACAGTGTGGCAAAAAGTTTAGTAAGCATGCCACGCTGGTGATACACAAGCGGACACACACTGGAGAGAAACCATTTGAGTGTCCAGAGTGTGGGAAAAGTTTCAGTCGGAACTCTTACCTGGTGTTACACCAGAGAACTCACACAGGGGAGAAACCATATGAGTGTCCAGATTGTGGGAGAAGTTTCAGTCGGAACTCTTACCTGGTGATACACCAGAGAACTCACACTGGAGAGAAACCATATGAGTGTCCAGATTGTGGAAAAAGCTTTAGTCATAATGCCTACTTGGTTATACACCAGAGAACTCACACTGGGGAAAAACCGTATGAGTGTCCAGATTGTGGGAAAAGTTTCAATAATTATTCTAACCTTGTGAAACACCAGAGGACTCACACCGGAGAGAAACCATATGAGTGTCTATACTGTGGGAAAAGTTTCCAGCAGAATTCCAATCTGGTCATGCACCAGAGGACTCACACAGGGGAGAAACCATATGAGTGTCCAGATTGTGGGAAAAGTTTCAGTCAGAAATCTTGCCTGGTGATACACCAGAGGACTCACACTGGGGAGAAACCATATGAATGTTCGGATTGTGGGAAAAGTTTCAATAATAATTCCAGCCTTGTGCAACACCAAAGGACTCACACAGGAGAGAAACCATATGAGTGTCTATACTGTGGGAAAAGTTTCAGTCAGAACTCTTGCCTGGTGATACACCAGAGGACTCACACAGGAGAGAAACCGTATGAGTGTTCAGATTGTGGGAAAGGTTTCAGTCAGAACTTTCGCCTGGTGATACACCAGAGGACTCACACCAGAGAGAAACCATATGAATGTCCGGATTGTGGGAAAAGTTTCAGTCGAAACTCTTGCCTCGTGATACATCAGAGGACTCACACTGGGGAGAAACCATATGACTGTCCAGATTGTGGGAAAAGTTTCAATAATAATTCTAACCTTGTGAAACACCAGAGGATTCACACAGGAGAAAAACCATATGAATGTCCAGTTTGTGGGAAAAGTTTCAATATTCATTGTAACCTTGTGCAACACCAAAGGATTCACACAGGAGAGAAACCATATGAGTGTCCAGATTGTGGGAAAAGTTTCAGTCAGAACTCTTTCCTGGTGATACACCAGAGGACTCACACGGGCGAGAAACCATATGAGTGTCCGGATTGTGGGAAAAGTTTCAGTCAAAACTCTAATCTGGTGATACACCAGAGGACTCACACTGGGGAGAAACCATATGAGTGTCCAGATTGTGGGAAAAGTTTCAATAATAATTCTGCCCTAGTGACGCATATGAGGACACACATAGGAGAGAAAGATTTCAGTTGGAATTCCAACCTTGTGCAACAACAGAGGACTCACACGAGCGACAAACCACATGAGTGTCCAGATTGTGGGAAAAGTTTCCAGCAGAATTCCAATCTGCTTATACACCAGAGGACCCATACAGGAGAGAAACCGTATGAGTGTTTAGTTTGTGGGAAATGTTTCAGTCAGAATTCCAACCTGGAGAGACACCAGAGGACCCATACAGGCGAGAAACCATATAAGTGTCCCAATTGTGGGAAAGGTTTCAGTCAGAATGCCAACCTAATGATACACCAGAGGACTCACATGGGAAAGAAACCCTATAAGTGTCCAAATTGTGGGAAAGCTTTCAGTTGGAAGTCTGACCTGGTGAGACATCAGAGGATTCACACAGAATGAGTCCTTGGATTGTGGGAAAAGTTTTAGTTGGCATTCCCACCTGGTGGAATAATAGGAAACTGAATGTCCCAGTTGTCAGAAAGCTTTCACAAGTAGGTCTAATCTAATAAATCATGTCAATTTACACACAGATCAGAAGCCATTCAGATGCCTAAACTGTGGTCAGTGTTTCAGTCACAACTCTACTATTGTTAAAGATGAGGACTCATACCGGATAAAAGCCATCAGTTTTCTGATTGGAAGGAAAGCTTGATGGGATCAAAGACAACTTTTCCCAAGGATATACATTGCTTGTTTTCAGCTTGCTGGATTATTTTCAGCCAAAGAGCCAAGTTTATTTAGACACGAGAGACTCAACCAGAAGAAATACTCAGCATCAACATCCAATTGCATTGGAATTCCGCTCTGGTGATACATAGGAGAAAAACCGTATGAGTGTCTGAAGTGTGGGTAAAGTTTTATTGAGAATTCCGACTTGGTGATACACTGGAGGACTCACACCGGAGAGAAACCCCATGAATGTCCGGATTTTGGGAAAGATTTCAGTGCTCAGTGTAGCCTCATGGATCATGTAAGGTTACAGACATTGGAGAAACTATTCAAATGCCCAGATTGTGGACAATGTTTCACACAAAATTCCTCCTTTATCACCCATAAGAAATTCCACATGAGACAAAATTTGACGTATGTAGAGGATTTTTGAATGTCATTTCCCATCTCTGATTGCAAGCTCAGCTGAGGAATTAACTAATGTCCTGCCTCATTCTTTTAATAAAACATGTCTTACTTAATATTGAACATGAGATTTGAGTTGGCAAGTCCAAATTCTTTCTGAGATTCCTTGTCTCTCGTGCAAGTGGAGATGCATGCGTACGTGCATGCTTGCCTGCCACTTCTGCAGCCTGGTGGTTGGGGACCCCTGTCCTAGGATCCAAATTTCAACTCCTATTGTCAAAGATTAACTGTATTATGTACACCAAAGATTCAAGGTTAACCACAATAGAGGAATGGTTGGTGATGATGATGGAATTTTCAGAGACAACTATATTGATTTCCTCAATTGGAGAGAAGACATTCTCTACATTAATTACTGATTGGAAGTTAGAGATTAGAGATTTGTGTGAAACTGAACAAAAAATGAAGTTATCATTTACAGTTGTGATTATAAAAAAACAAACCAGATTATCGAAAAGAGAGTTTTTGTAACCATAGAGTAAGAAGTAATTTTGTATTTCTAATTATAATTATTGTAAAGGAGATTGGAAGTAACTTCTTTCTTTCTAGCCTTTTCTTTTGACACTTTTAATTTCTTTTTTCGTCTATTTGGTGTATTTGTTTCTGTTTGTTTTTGATCTTCTGTTTAAAATTATTAATATAAATTATATTGAAAAATCAGTTTTTCAATATATTCAGGCTTGCAAGGTGTTATGAAATCCCAATTTAAGATGACAATTGAGAGGCCGAAAATACGTCAGTGCATATCGGTTGGCTGGCAGGGGGAATTTAAAATGAGAAATTGGCGTTTTTCTTGGCTCAGAATGCCAACCAGGAACTGCTTTGTATGACCTCTTGAGTTCTTCAATAAAAAGAGAGTCAATACATTGTATTCATTTTAATTGGCTAAAAGTATAGGCCTCCAATCGGATTATTACAATGTCATAAATAGCAGTATAAAACTGTGAGGTTAAAAAGATCAAAACATTCCATAACGTGGGGGCCATGGCTCCTCCTGCATCCACCAAAGGCTGATGGTGCTTGCCGCATGTCTTCTTTGCCAGCTTTGTCATCAAATAGGCTGAAATAAGCAGGGAAAGGCTCAATCCCACTCCAGGAGGAGCTTTCAAAGGCAAAACCAGCAAACTGGACTGGACCCGCAAGCACACTGGCAACCAAGGCAGCTCAGGGAGCAGAGGTGTGACATGTGCTGCTTCAGAAACACATATAAGCAATCCGGCCATTGCATTCTCTACCAGCTGTAACTTTTGGATACCCTTCAATGGTGGCTTATGCAGAATTTATTGAAGTCATTTGATATGCAGGTAACTAGGGCATGGTTGATCATAGCCAGGGTCTGCAGATCCAGGAACAGCCAAAACTGGCTCTCACGTAAATAGGTAATACATTTTTTAGGATGCAGAGTTTTTATCTCCAGTGACAGCCAAACCCTGCTAAAATGCAGGAATCTTTAGATCAGCTTCCAGCCTGGAAACTAGTGACCTCCAAGTGTTTTTGCCCAAGCGGGCCTGGGAATTCTCAAGGCTGAAATCTTAGTACTCTGGAAATTGGGAAGGCTGCTCGAGTGAGCAGAGAGCATAATAGTAACACAGAGAGGGTGATAGTCTCTCCTTATTTAAATGTCATTGGAAAGCACGTGGGAGAAACTGCCAAGTTCTGGCCCGTATTTTTCTATTAATAAAATGAAGATGGCAGGCTGTAAATCATTTAGGGGCTGCGCCCAAAACCAAGAATTTCATGAACTTTTAGGAGCCAGCAAGCCCCCAGCTAATCCTATGAAGCTAGAGCTCGGACGATCTAGCCATTGCTTGCTAGACGGCGCTCTATGGTTAGGCAATAGTCGCGCCTGGATAGTCGCCAATACAGTAGCCAGCGCAGCCGAACTGAAAGGAATTGAGATCATAGAGTCTCTGATTTCTAGAGCGATTACAGTAGCCGGCGCAGCCGAACTGAAAGGAATT
>NW_020770905.1:0-17496 GCF_900518735.1 Pseudonaja textilis | reverse complement strand
ATGCCAATGTGGCTGCTGTAATACAACTGAATATTTGCTTTTTATAACAAGACAATATATTTAAGAAGTAAAAGAAATGCCACACTCATCAATATAAAAAAACCAGCCTCCCCTACATTTTAGCTTAATTCCAATTCCAATTATAATTTTTTTCTATTTTATTTTTTTCCAGATTTTGTTCTATTGTACTTTATTAATTTATTTGATTTTTTTGTTATATTTTTTTGTTTTTTATTTTTATTTTAAATATGGTTTTACACTGTGTAAGCTGCACCTTAAAATTGCCAAAGTTGAGAGGCATGAGTCTACACTATAGCTTATGATTTTCCATTCCTGATTTATTTAGAGTTTCGTGCAATTAAATAAATCAGTTGTGGTTTCCTTAACAAATACTGATTAAAGAAATATGAACCATAGATGCAGATATTTCATTACCAAACTAGGTAACATCATCAGTACTAGAAGGGAGTGGAGTTTTCTCTTAGTTTCATATATTAGTGGCTTACCCTCAATGTTGACCATTTGCTTCACAAACAATATTATGATTGGTGCCAGATGTCTATATCCTCAGGCAGAGAAGAACTATTTTGCAAATCTCTTTCAAATATTCTTTAAAATACAGAATTTCCCAACATTCCTTTTGGAAACTCCAACATGCAAACTGTGATTACTCCTCCTAAAATGAATCTTCTTTATCTGGAGCTTGAAAATTTGCTGTTTGCTGGGAAGATATGTAGCTAAAAATCAGTCTACATTTAGTAAACATCTGATTTGGGGTTCCAACTTTAGGTTACATTTTTGGCTGATTATTTTATTTCTACTATTAGTAAGGAAATGAATGAGAAATCATCATTTTTATAATTATTCCTGAATTTTTATAATTATCCCTTCACTAGATGGAACCCAAGGGCTAGATTAGTGTCGCTCAGCTGAAGATGTATGGATTTTAACTCCCAGAATTCTCTAACCAGTCATCAAGGAGTTTCCACAGAAGATTGTGGAGAATAATAGAGTTAAGAATCTGTGAGAGATCCAGATTCAGAAGGACAGGCAGGCATTAGATAATCTTCCAGACACTGTAGCAGTAGACAGATTAATAGACAAAGACCAGAAGAGCTCAGGAGGCCAGGCAAGCCGGGCAAGGCAAGGCACCCCTTGACATGAGTGATGTGGAGTTAGTCACACACCCCCAGTCACATGACTACCCAATCATGCCGACCCAGTCACATGACCACTAAGCCACGCCAACCAAACCATGCCCACAGAATTGGCAATAAATTTGTTTGAATCGCACCACTGATTAGTTTGTAGTTCTTGTGCTTGAGCAGCAAGTATTAAACCTTCCATGTCTTCCTTGATGGAAGAATAAGCCATGCCCATGTCAAGCTGTCATAACATTTTCCTTCAATGTTTTTCAAGTGCTGTCCATGCAAAGCTATGGTTTTCCATCTATTTAATCTATCTTCCAGCTGTATTTCCTTATATTCTGCCTCTGCTACTGTTGTTTTTATAATGTTCTTGGTTTTTAAAGCCTGCAGCAATTTTTCTGTACTTTGGTTCATATAATCATTCTGTTATTGTTATTGTTATTGTTATCGTTATCGTAAAAGCTGTTGCTATTGCTGTTGCTGTTGCTGTTTCTGTTATATTATTATTAGGTTGCTGACAGGTATCAACAAGAATCTTCTTCAAATGTTTGTTGTTTTGAGTAGCACAAACTTTTGCAGCTTGTTGGCATTATAGCAGGAAGCTGCAAATTCTTGCAAAATTCTTGGACATTGTACCAAGTACCCCGATGACAATGGGTATCACTGTTACATGTTTCATCCAATAATTGCATAGTTTCGATATCCAAATATTTTTTTCCAATTCTTTTTCATTAGAATTATGATTATACATTTTTGTCATTCTAATAAATGCAGCAAAATACTTAGGCCTTCTGAAAGATTTTGGGATTTGGCTTTTGAAATTCATTGAAAGCAAGAAACAAAACACAGATATAAATCCACTATTAGACCAATATCTTTAAGGAAAATTTAAGCCAGTTACATGAGGGAAGCTAAGAAGTAATTCTCCCTCACAATCTTCTTCCAAACTCTTTATTCAATTTCCACAACAACATAACTCAACAAAATGTTGAGACTTTTGTCTCAACATACGTTCACACAAAAACCACCACAATGATGTGATCCCCAATTATAATTTCAAAAAAGGCAACTATGATCTTATAAACAACGATCTCTCATCCCTTGATTGGCAATCTCTATTCACTGGATGCAATACTGTTGAAGACCATTACAACATATTTTTACTTGAAGTCAAAAGAGTCATCAAACTATATGTACCAACAACTACTTCCAAAACAAAACAAAAAAACAGATTGCCCATAACAATAAGGAAACTTCAATCCAAAAAGAGATCACTCTGGCAGAAAAACAAAACTGGTCACGTTGCCAATTTCAAAAGCCGATACAAAAATTTCTGCCACCAAATAAAGACCGAATGCACCAATTATCACATTAAACAAGAGGAAAACCTTCTAAGCACCAATTCCACCAATGCTTTTTACAATTTTGTAAACAACAAACCACCCCGATAGGACCTAATGGTAAAGACTGCAACGACGACACCATTAAAGCCAACATCTTTAACACATTTTTTGGCTCAGTATTTGTAAACAGCAATGGATCATGCCCAGCATTTCCTAGCCGAACCACAGATAACTACAGTGATCTAATACATATCAATTTTACAGAAGACAATGTTGAAAAAGCACTACGCAATCTAAAACCATCTCTATCTATTGGACCGGATGGAATATGTGCCTATTTCTTAAAAAAGTTATCCACTGCCATAGCCAAACCTCTAACCATAATCTTTGAAAAATCTTTCAGGACCAGTTCCTTGCCTAACCTATGGTCACAAGCCACAGTCATCCCCATCTTCAAAAAGGGAGACCCTTGCCTAGTTGAAAATTACAGACCAATCTCCTTATGCTGCGTCACCTGTAAAGTCATGGAATCAATTATTAACCAATCCATCATCCTCCACTTAGAGACAAACAACCTACTCTCCAATAAACAATTTGGTTTCAGAAAAAAACTATCCTGTAATCTGCAACTCTTACACTGATCAGGGCAAAACAATAGATGCAATCTACATAGACTTCTGTAAAGCCTTTGATTCAGTGGTACATGACAAACTACTACTAAAAATAAAATCCTATGGTATCTCTGGACAACTGCATAACTGGATAGAAGCATTCCTGTCAAACAGACAACAAATGGTCAAAATTGGGAGCGTCCTATCAAATTCTGTACCTGTCAATAGTGGTGTCCCCCAAGGCAGTGTTCTAGGACCAACTCTCTTCATACTCTACATAAATGACCTCTGTGATCATATTAAGAGCAACTGCGTTCTTTTCGCTGATGATGTAAAGCTGTTCAATACCACAGACAATACTGCTACCCTTCAAAAAGATCTTGACTGTGTATCAGAATGGTCAAACAAATGGCAACTTCAAATCTCAACAAATAAATGCTCTGTCTTACATATTGGCAAAAAAAATCCGAAAATAAAATACAAGCTGAATAGCAAGATCTTGTTGATGATCCAAGCTCTGTAAAGGACCTTGGAATACTCACCTCTAATGATCTAAGTGCTAGTGCCCACTGCAACTACATAGCCAAAAAGGCATTAAGAGTTCTTAACCTAATCTTACGTAGCTTTTTCTCTGGTAATATCACACTACTAACTAGAGCATACAAAACATTTGCTAGACCAATACTCGAATACAGCTCATCAGTCTGGAACCCACATTACGTATCTGATATTAGCACAATTGAGAAAGTCCAGAAATATTTCACAAGAAGAGTTCTCCACTCCTCTACTCGTTGTAGAATACCTTATGCCACCAGACTTGAAATTCTAGAACTAGAAAACCTTGAATTACGCCATCTTCGGTCTGATTTAAGCATGGTATATAAAATCATACATTGCAATGTCCTACCTGTCAATGAATACTTCAGCTTCAACCATAACAACACAAGAGCACACAACAGATACAAACTCAAGGTTAACCGCACCAAGCTTGATTGCAGGAAATACGACTTCAGCAACAGAGTGGTCAATGTCTGGAATACTCTATCCGACTCTGTAGTTTCTTCCCCAAACCTCAAAAACTTTAACCTTAGACTGTCTACTATTGACCTCACCACTTTCCTAAGAGGTCTGTAGGGGGCGTGAATAAGCGCACCAATGTGCCTACCGTCCCTGTCCTATTGTTTCTTTTATTTTTCTTTCATTTTTCTTATATGTACTCATTTCATGTATTCATAATTATGTATACACTTTTACTTATTATCTCGTAAACAATTGACAAATAAATAATATAAATAAAAAATAACTGTGGATGCTATCATGCTTCAAGGGGGACTAGTATTGATTGTTTCCCAATTTCTGGACAACCATCTTATCCATAACACCAACATCTGGGTCTCAACCATCCAGATTTGGAACAGTAGAAATTAGTGGGTGATTTCCTCTATTTTTTTTTTAAAGAAAACGTACTTCTGAAGAATATTAGGATGGTTGGCAAGATTCTTTTTATTCAAATATTTTATGAGGCTTGTGGGTTCCAGGACACAAATTCAATAAGTATGAGACAACTGAACATTTTAATATTAAAAACCAATTTTTAAACACAATTATCTTCTTGATTAGTTATTACCATTTATACTTATTGGAGCTCAGAATAATATCTAATAGTTCAAAAAGAAAAAATTCATGGAAACTCACTAGATCCTAAAGTTAACTTGGAAATATAATCACAGCTAATGCTTTGAAAGTCGCCTTCTTGTGTGAGTCTACCTCAATACTGATCTACACATCCTGAAAATTATGAAAAAGTTGTTATAGAAGAGAAAAATGTCTGAATTTTAAATGAGAGTTTGCAGTCACACAGGTTCTCTGTATGTTTACTTTTCCAGTACTGTCTAACTTCCTGCTTTGTCTTATTTTCATGAGAATCTTCATGCAAAGCAAAGGTGACATGCTAAATTATCTGTCATATTCATTTTTAATATATATTTGCATTCTATTTTATCAAATACCAATTTATCTGATTGCTTTGTCTTAGCTTATCTCAATTTCATTGCATTGAACTCAATGCTCATGCATTGATATGCTCAACTGACTAATCACAAAATCCAGTACTCCAATTACTGAGATGATTTTGCATTGGAGATAATCAAAGGTTATGGGCATTTCAATTTTAAGTCACCCGTTTATATTTTACCAGTTTATGTTCACATTACATATAAAAAATATTGAGGCTGCTAAATCCAAAGGTTGTTGTCGTAATAGTCATTTAATCATTTATTTCTGTGGATGAATGAATACGCGATTTCTTAAAAACTGAAAAACGAGACACTCCTGGTTAAATACAAGGGGCCAAACAGCATCCATGGTAGAAATGGTGTGGAACTTGTCTGGGGGAGCCATGGGATCAATGTTTCCAATTTGGACTCTTAGAAAGGACTTGTTTGGAAATGTGACCCAATTGAAGACATCAAACCCAATTTCAAATTCTCCATTGGAGCCAAAAGTCACCTGTTCTCCAGCACTGTTGTTAAAGGAGACATGCTGCAAAAAATGGTGGAGCTGAATGAAAAATCAAAGTAATATAAATATTAACAGGATTCCTTGAAATCGTATGGAGAAATCTCAGTTCCTTTTGTTTTGCTTACAGTCAATGGAATTCCATTTTTTTCATCAATCTACACCTTTTTTTAATTGAAAAACAAATAAAATATAATTGAGAACCATTTAAATTTGAAATTTTCTTCATGCTATTGATTGACAAAGTTTTACATTTGAAACTGTTAAATATACAGGTTGTAATTAATTAAGATCCTTTACATATTATTTCATACATGAAGTACATATTCAGAGTTTTGCAGCATTAATTCAGTTCCAGAAAAATAAACACAGATGGCTGTGTTTATTTACAGCACTTATAAACATAATAAGTAGATTTTATAAACCAGTTGTAAATTTTTCCAACACGCAGGAAACTCAAACAGAAACATATTGCAAGTCACTTCAGCAGACAAGCAAATTAGTATCTCATTTACTTTAGTTCAGCAGGCAAGCAGAAGAAAGAAGCAGTTCATTCCAACTTACAATATGTTATATATTTAAACTTTTTCAATATCTTCATTTTATTTTCAAATTTCATCCAATTTTGCATGCAAGATCTTTGTTATTTAGATCGTTCAGATTATAATTGAAAAATAATGATAGTTTTTTTTAAAAAAATCTTTTCTTCATATAACAAAGCCAGTAAATATTTTTAAAAGGATGGACCATGAGGAGGAGTTATTTCATAAAAAAATATGAAATACAAATAAATAAATATTCTTTCATTTTTTAACTGTCCAAACAAGAAGGAAATGAGAAAAAAAAATCCAGATTACAAACTAAGCAAGGTGGTATATGCAGTAGAATGCCGTGAAATATGTGGAGATTTCTTCATTGGGGAAACAAAACAACTCCTTCATAAAACATTACAACATATTTTTACTTGAAGTCAAAATTGTCATCAAACTATATGTACTAATAACAACTCCAAAAACCAGAAAAAACAGATTATTCATAACAATAAGGAAGCTTCAATCCAAATAGAGATAAATTGGCAGAAAAACAAATCTGGTCACGTTTCTAAGTTCAAAAGCCGATACAAAAATGTATGCCACCAAGTAAAGACTGAATGCACCAATTATTACATTAAACAAGAGGAAAACCTTCTATGCACCAATTCTACCCATACTTTCTTCAACAAACTAAAAGACTCAAGGTCCATCCCACCCCTGAAAGGACCTAATGATAAAGACTGCAATGGCGACACTATTAAAGCCAACCCCTTTAACACATTCTTTGGCTCTCTATTTATAAACAGCAATGGATCTTGCCCAGTATTTCCCAGTCGAACCACAGATAACCACAATGATCTAATACATATTGATTTTACAGAAGACAATGTTGAAAAAGCACTGCGCAATCTAAAACCATCCCTTTCTATTGGACCAGATGGAATAAGTGCCTACTTCTTAAAAAAGCTATCTACTGCCATAGGCGAACCTCTAAGCATAATCTTTGAAAAATCTTTCAGGATGAGCTCCTTGCCAAAACAGGAAATTACATAAGAAAATAATTGAACTGGATTATGCTAATATCTGTCTGATGGGAGATTTTAATGGAATAATAAATGACAAATGGGACTATAAAACACACAAAAAACAAAGAAAACTAGAAAGACATTTCCAAAATCCTTCTTTCGAATGGTAGGTGAGATAAACTTAAAAGATGCATGGAGAGAGAGAAATGTGGAAAATAAACAATATACCTTTTATTCAAATAGACATGTATCATGGTCTAGAATAGATAGGATATGGATGTCAACAGAATTGCTTTCTAACAAACAAGACATTGAAATAGAAGCAAGTATCTGGGCAGATCACAATCCAATAACACTTGTATGGAAATTACAAAAAAGGAGATCTAGATGGATTTTAAATAATATGATATTAAAGGAAAAAGACTTTAAACAGAAAATTGAGAGAGAATTGACTTTTTTCTTTGAAGAAAACATAAAAGAGGATACATCATTACCGAACCTCTGGGACACGATGAAGGCTTATACAAGAGGCTTGATAATGGACAATACAAGGAAAAGAAATATCAGACAGAAGAAAAACCCTATAAAATATTGGAAGATGACTCCAAGAAGTTGGAAAAAGAACTACAGAAATTTCCACCAAAAAGGACATTAAAATTAAAATGGACATAACTAAACATAAAATGGGACTAATGGAAAAAGAAGAAATAGCACAAAAAATTAAAAATGCCAAGCAGAACTATTTTGAAGATGCAAACAAACTAGGCAGATGGCTAGCATATAAATTGAGAAAGGAAAGAGACTTGAGAAGGATAAATCAATTGATAAATGAACAAGGACATATATGCTATGGAAATGCAGAGATGAAAAAAATTATTCAAGATTATTATGGAAAAATGTACCATCGATAGAATGTTCAGGAAGAAACAATTCAACAATATTTACAGGAAGCAAATTTGCCTCAGATATCTAAAGATATTGAAATAAAGTTAGAAGGTAACATAACAATGATGGAATGAACAGAAGCTTTAAAAATGCAAAACATTGGGAAAGCACCAGGTCCAGACAGTTTGCCAGTGGAATTTTATAAGACATTCCAGGAAACATTGATTCTTCACTTATTAGAAGTTATGAATGTAGTTATGACAAAGAAGAGAATACCCAAAACATGGTCAGACGCATACATAATACTCGTACTGCAGGAGGACACAGATCCACAGTAAGTTAAAAACTATAGACCAATATCACTATTAAATTCAGATTATAAAATTTTTCTTCAAATCTGGCAGAAAGACTGAAAAGATACTTAAACAATTTTATTCACCCTGATCAAAAGGGATTTCTGCTGAAGAGACAGATTAAATATAATATGAGAATAATTTTAGATTCACTGGAATACTATGAGGCACATTCCGAAAAACAAATGATGCTTTTTAGATACATAAAAAGCTTCTGATAATGTGAATTGGTGTTTTATGCTGTTACAATTGGACCAAATGGGCTTTGGTAAAAAATTTACTCAAGCCATAGAAACAATATATCATAAACAAACTGCAAAGGTTATGATAAATGGAGAATTAATAGACTTTAGATATAAGAAAAGGGACTAAACAAGGCTGTCCACTGTCACCTCCGTTGCTTGTGTTAACACTGGAAGTGCTGAATAGGAACATCAGAGAAGAAAAAGAAATAAAAGGAATGAATATTTAAAAAGAAGAGTATAAATTACAAGCTTTTGCAGATTTATATTAGAGGATCCATTGGAGTCAGCACCTAAACTGAAAGAAAAGATAGAAGAGTATGGGAAAGTATCAGGAAAATAAATAAAGATAAAACAAAGATTTTAGCAAGGAACATGTTAGTAAGATGAAAGAAAGAATTTGAGGATGTTTTGGGGATCCAGGTCAAAAATAAGGTTAAGTATTTAGGGATACACATAACACCAAGATGTAGCATACATAAGGAGGATAAGTATCTTAAACTTAAACAATAGATTGCGTCAGACTGGATAAAATGGGAAAATTTACAATTATCACTGATTGGGGGAATATCTACAGTTAAGATGAATGTATTGTCTAGAATCTTATATTTATCCTAGACAATTCCAATCAGATTAGGAAAGAATTTTTGGAAGATTTAAACAAAATAGTGCTAAAATACATTTGGCAGGGAAGAAAATGAGAATAAAACTTAAATTGCTACAAGATGCAAAAATAAGAGGAGGATTCGCTTTGCCCAATTGGGAATTATACTACCAAGCGACGAGTTTGATGTGGGTAAAGGAGTGGATAACACTAAAGAATACCAGGCTTTTGAATTTAGAAGGACATGACTTGCTGTTAGGGTGGCCTGCCTTCCTCTGGTATAAGGAACTAAAACACAGGGGTATTTTAGAAACCATTATATTTGAGAAGCATTGTTTCTAAACTGGGAGAAGATATTAATATTATTATAAAAATATTAATATTATTTAAAAATTCCACTATGGATATCTACTGTTGAAGCTTTTTCCTATCAAATAATATATAAAAAGGAACAAACAGTTAGATATGGTGAGATATTGAATGAAAAGGATAAACTTAAATCTATGCAAGCATTGGAATAACAAGGTGTAAAAATGAATTGGCTTTCATATTTGCAAATACAATCTAGATTTGATAAAGATGTTAAAACCAAAGGTATCTATGATAAGTTGACTGATTTAGATAAAATTTTGACAGGTATTGATGAAAAAGTAATCAAAAAACTCTATGGACATTTGCTAGAGTTTAAATTAGAGGAAGAACAAGTAAAAGTAACAATGATTGCGTGGGGGAAAATTTTTGGATATGGGATTGACTTAGATAAATGGCAAAAATTGTGGTCTCAAAATTATAAAATGACAATGTCAAGTGCATATAAAGAAAATTTGTATAAGATGTTTTACAGGTGGCACTTACCCCCGACAAGAATTGCGAGGAGGTTCAAGAATAAATCGGGTAAATGTTAGAAATGTCATCAGAAACCTGGTTTGTATTGCCATATATGGTGGACATTGCTCGTATGCAAAAAAATATTGGACTATATCCACACATGGTTGTAAAAATTGACAAAACACATAGACTTTAAACCTGAGATATTTTTATTGATAATTATACCGGAAATATATTGTAAAGAATTGAAATATTTGATTGTAAATGTTTTAACAGCGGCTAGAATTGTATTTTCTAAGAATTGGAAAAATGAAAAAATACCTATGCAGGAGAAAATTATTAAGAAAATCATGGACTGTGCCAAAATGCGTAAATTGACATTTGAAATTAGAGAACAAGAGGATAAACAATTTTATATGATATGGGATTTATTTTATCTATGGTTAGATTAAAAAAACATGATAAAGAAATAGATTAGCAAGCCTTACAATAAAAGTTAATAGATTGATATAGAATACAATATAAAATATATAACAATTGGATGAATGTGTGATTAAATCATAATTAAAATTAGAATATCTCATATAAAACGATGGAAAAGTCAAATGAATTAGTCAAATGACTGTTTAATAATTTATATTACATAAGCACAAGCTAGATTGATAAGGTGAGAATTTGTATAACTTGTGAGTAATGGTAAGAAAAGGATAGCACAGAGGAACTTCTGGTTTGTGGCGCTTCGGTGCAGGCAGGAATCCACGACTGTGCGCGGTCCCTGCCTGTGTTCACTGCCTGAGTGCCCCGAGCCATTTGGCTTCGGGGCTAAGCCATCTTTGCAGAAGGTGGTGAAGACTGGGGGGCTCTGGCAGGGATGAGAGACATCGCATCTCTCTTCCCTAGCTGGCTAAATCTCCCTCTCCGAAGGCAGCTGAGCGGCGGTCTGTAATGGTCACCACATAGTAGAGCTCAGCCGGAAAAAGAAAGTGCTGGAGGAAGTTGTGAAGAAGTGAAAGTGATCTTTGCTGACCGGGACAAAGGAACAGTGAAAATATCCTGATATTTAACACTTATTAAAGATACATCATTCCCAGACTGAGTAAGCAGCAAATGGATATTAAAGGGAAAACTCTTTTTCTTTTCACTCTTCTTCCAAATGGAACAGCTTTGAGAGAAATCGGAAAACCGCATTGAAGGTATGCTAAATGCTAAAGACTATGCTAATGTCAAAGGGATTTGGATTTCTAAATATTTAAAGAAAAAAATTTCTTTTGCTGTAAGTGGGAAGGGAGAGGAAAAAAATCGAAGTAGAATTTGAAAATAAGGAGCAGACTGCCTAGAATTTTAAAGAGCCATTTGAACATTAATAAGACTTCCAAAAGACATATTTCAATTGGAATTTTGTGACTTAATAGCAACCCCAGAAAAAGAAATGGAAGAAGGGAAAAAGTGCTAAAAGAAATAGTCTATCTGGATTGTTTGGTGACTTTGGATCTTTTGGGAAATCTTTTTTTTTCTTTGTTTAAAAACACTCACGTGGTTATTTTGGGAAAATTTTTTCCTCTTTATAATGGCATTATCCTTGGATGAATCCAAAACTGAATATCTAAAATATAAAAAGGAAGAACAAGACTGGAAAGATACTTTGGGCATTCTTTTTCAATCTCTAGAAATGGCGGTACATTCCTATGGAGAATTGATTGCACAGCAGGATAATTGGGACAAAGAAGAAACCATCTTTGATGAACATGTGATCTTATTTGGGGAGGAGAAGAAAGAGGAAAAGAAAAAAGGGATTTTAAAACCTAAAAAAACAACCAAAAAAGATAAAAATGAGTTGAAAGGTGGATATAAGGTTAGAAAACAATAGAAAGGGGGAAAGCAGAAGAAGAAAAGGGAGGTGGAGAGACAAAGGGGTAAAAAGGGTAAGGAAAAGAATAAGCAAGGGAGAAAGGTAGGGGTGAGAAGTCTCAGTGATGGGAAACAAGATTTAAAGAAACAAAATTCATTTAGAGACAATGGGTAAATCTAATTGAAAAAAGGGATTCTGTAAGGTACATAAGATTGTGTTATTATAGGCGTTTTTAGAATAAAATTTTTAAGATATAAATGAGTATTAATATGTATGATTAAAATGGTGTACTAGCTACGTTATATATTTATAAATTTGTTCCTTTGTTATTGTTGTTCTTTCTTCTTTTTTTCTTTTTCTCTCTATATAATATATTGTGTAACTTTAGGATGTGCTAAACAGAATCCCAATACAAGTTATGTGTGATATTAAGTATTATTAGGTTAGGGGAAAGTGTTAAAGGCGTCATACTCCAATCAGTGTACAGGAGAGGTTTTGTTTAAAGAGAAAAGATGAATGGATAGTTGAGAGCAGACAAAGAATGACAAGTGTTATGATTTGAACTGAGATGAGATAAGTAGAATAAAACTAAGAGAGTTAAAAAAGGAAGAAGCTATATAGAAAATGGAAAACGGTAATAAGATATGGAATGATATATAAAAGGAACATGATTTTTGAAGTGGTGTCTGTACGATGAGTTTTAACCTGGGATCAAGCAACTTTCAGAAAAGATGTTTTATGTTTTTATGTTTTATGTCTTGTTTGTTTTTGTATTGGAAGAGAATAATGAAATTGTATAAGACAGATAGATATAAAAAATGTATACAATCTAAAGTTAAAGAGATATAACTTGAATAAATAGAAGGAAAGGGAGTAATAAAGAGAAGTTCAGGATAAGATATGAAGATGAACAGATAAGGTAAATATATATACTAAATTGTGTTTGTATGGAACTGTGATAACTTGGAATAATTCTGTATTTAAATAAGACATTGTATTGGTTTTTTTAGAAAAAGATTTCTTATGTCATCATATTTTATGTTTTGTTTGTTTGTATATTGTTTTGTAAAATCAATAAAATTTGCTTTAAAAAAAGAGAAAAGGATAGCACAAAAGATTGTAACCTACTGACACACTGTATGTATATAATTGAAAGAGGGTTTTATGTACTTTTTTTGTATGTTTGTTGTAAAAAATAAAAACTTTTTTTTAAAAAATGTTCTAATACATATTGATTTTACATTGCGTCACCTGTAAAGTCATGGAATCTTGTAAGATGGCCGCGCATTCACATGCTGCAGCTCAGTGCTCTTCGACTTGGCGCTTTTTATGGATGTTTTTGTGTGGATTATCTTGTATTGTGAATACCTCCTGCGGGGTGAACATACTCTACAGCAATTGTGAGCTTATGAAGATTGGACTGCAGTGTAAACAAGAGATAACAGCTAAGTTTGTTTGGAAACATAACATACCGTCAGAGATTGCAAGGCTCCCTGGCTCTCTGTGGATTGTGGCTCCAGTGAAAAGGAAAAGAAGACGAAGAGAAAGGGGCAAGAAAAGAGGCTGCAGGGCTGGTGTTTTGTACAGGCTGCAAAAACAAACGAAGCGGCTACCACTCCCAAGCCTCTTTCTGACTAATGCTAGATCCGTGGTAAATAAGATGGATGATTTAATGCTACAGGTCTCTTCAAGTAAGTTCGTGAAAAGCTGTTGTGTGTTGCTAATCACCGAAACCTGGTTGAACCCCACTATTCCAGACATTGTTATTGAGATGGACGGTTTTTTATTACATCGTCTGGACAGAGACAGAAATGTGGGGAAGTGTAGAGGAGGTGGAGTGTGTATGTTTGTTAAAGAGACTTGGTGTAAAAACTCAGAGGTTATAACACGTCACTGCTCTTTGGAGCTGGAATATCTGTCTGTTAGATGCAGACCCTTCTACCTTCCATGGGAATTCAGCATTGTTATTATTCTTGCTGTTTACATTCCGCCAGACACAAATGCAGATTTGGCTCTGGGCTTCCTGGGTGATGAAATTGGCAACTTGCAAAGCAAATTTCCAGATGCTGTATTCATTATTGCAGGAGATTTTAATCATGTAGATCTTCGTGTGGTCCTCCCTAAATTCTATCAACATATAAGGTGTGCAACTAGGGGATCGAACACCTTGGATAAGGTCTACACGAATATTGTAAATGAATACAGGGTATTACAACTACCACATCTGGGCCAGTCAGATCACTTGTCTCTGCTTTTAGCCCCGGAGTATATTCCTCTGAGAAAACAGGCGGGGTCAGTAGTCAAGATGGTGAAAAGCTGGCCAGAGGGAGCAATGGAGCAGCTAAAGGACTGCTTCGAATGCACAAACTGGGAAGTTTTTGATCATCCTGATCTCAATGAACACACGGCTGCAGTGCTAGGGTATATGGCACACTGTATTGATACTGTCACGGTGGATAAACGAATCCGGGTGTATCCTAATCAAAAACCTTGGATGACCGGGAAGGTTAGACGCTTGTTGTACACAAGAAATAAGGCTTTTAAGTCTGGGAATGATCTATAGTGCTGCAAGAACAAACTTGAAGAGAGGTATTAAGCAAGCTAAGGCCGAATATAAGAGGAGAATTGAAGACTGCTTTCTCAGTAATAACATGAGGCAGGTTTGGCAGGGGGTTCAACAACTAATGAACTATAAAGCAAAAAAGGTCTCTTTGGATGGTAGTGCGGCAGTGGTTGAGGAGTTGAACAATTTTTTTGCTCGATTTGAGATCCATCAAACTGAAACTGTCCCTTTGCCATCATTTACTCAGCAGAGCCTCCCCTTCATTGTGAATGAGCAGGATGTGAGGCAGACAATGAAGGCGGTTAATTCCAGAAAGTCAGCTGGGCCCGACTCAATTCCTGGTCATGTGTTAAAAGATTGTGCTGATCAGCTAGCTGGGGTGTGGACTGAAATTTTTAATCGATCCTTGACACAAAGTGTGGTTCCTGTGGGTCTCAAGGCTTCCACCATCGTTCCACTGCCTAAAAAGTTGCCCACAAATGGTCCTGGCGACTATAGGCCGGTGGCACTAACTTCTATCTTAATGAAGTGCTTTGAGAAGCTAGTTCGAAATTATATTATCTCCTGCCTTCCTGATTCCTTTGATGGGCTTCAGTTTGCTTACAAAGAAAATAGATCAACCGAGGATGCAATTATTACTGTGCTTCACATGGCCTTATCCCATTTGGAAACACCGGGGAATTATGTAAGAATGTTGTTCGCAGATTTTAGTTCTGCTTTCAATACCATCATACCGCACAGATTAATAGCCAAGCTCAAAGATCTAGATTTTCCAGATTCTATTTGTTTATGGATATTGGATTTTTTAACAAATCGTCCACAAAGAGTTAAACTGAATGATTATATTTCTACTGTCAAGACACTTAGCATTGGCATTCCACAAGGTTGTGTCCTTAGTCCACTACTGTTCTCCATTTATTCATCTGATTGCACAAATAAACATCCCAACAATAAGATAATAAAATTTGCAGACGATACTATACTTGTAGGACTTATTTCTGGGGATGATGAGTCTGCATATCGGGATGAGGTATTACAGCTATCCCACTGGTGCAAAAATAATAATCTTCTATTTAACATTAAGAAGACCAAGGAGGTTATAGTGGACTATAGGAAAAAAAGAGCAGACATTCAGCCACTGTATATAGAGGGAGTTCGTGTGGAACAGGTGGTTGAATGTAAGTATCTCGGGACCATCATTGCAAATGACCTGACCTGGAGTGCAAACACCGCTGCTTTAATTAAGAAGAAACAACAACGGTTGTATTTACTAAGGATTCTTAGGAAACAACAACTGGCTGAGAGTCTACTGACTACCTTCTATCGGAGTTCAATTGAGAGTATATTATCCTACTGTCTCTGTGTATGGTTCTCGAGCTGCACAGTGGCAGAGAAAAAGGCAATTCAGAGGGTGATTAAGATGGCCCAAAACATCATTGGCTGCTCACTCCTCTCTTTGGAAGAACTGTATAGGAATAGATGTAAGAGGAAGATATTTAATATATTGAATGACTCCTCTCATCCGGGACATCAGCTCTTTGAACTATTACCATCGAGAAGGAGATTCAGGGTATTAAGAACAAGGACGACTAGATTTAAGAACAGTTTTTATCCAAGTGCAGTTTTGAGTTTGAATGCAGGGTCATAAGATTTTTGTGGAATTTAATGGCTGAGAGTAATTGGGTATTTACATTTTTAAATTATATAGAGATTATTGTATGGTCTGTTGTGTTTAATTTTATTTTTCTTTCAATGGTGTTGTCCAGTTTTACTTGTGGAAGAGCACCTCATTTCGTTGCACCCGCTTGCGAGTGTAATGACAAATAAATTCTTATGTCTTATGTCTACAGTAGATAATGTTGAAAAAGCACTACACAATCTAAAACCATCTCTTTCTATTGGACCGGATGGAATATGTGCCTACTTCTTAAAAAAGATATCCACTACCATAGCCAAACCTCTAAGCATAATCTTCGACAAATCTTTCAGGACCAGCTCCTTGCCAAATCTATGGTCACAAGCCATAGTCATCCTCATCTTCAAAAAGGGAGACCGCAGCTTAGTTGAAAATTATAGACCAATCTCTTTATGCTGCGTCACCTGTAAAGTAATGGAATCAATTACTAACCAATACATTATCCTCCACTTAGAGACAAACAACCTAATCTCTAATAAACAATTTGGTTTAAATAAAAAACTATCCTGTAATATGCCACTCTTACGCTGCAAAAACATATGGACTACACAACTCAGATCAAAGCAATAGAAGTAATCTACATGGACTTCTGTAAAGCCTTTGATTCAGTGGTACATGACAAACTACTCCTCAAACTAAAATCTTATGGTATCTCTGGACACCTGCATAACTGGATAGAAGCATTCCTGTCAAACAGAGAACAAATGGTCAAAATTGGGAGCATCCTATCAAATTCTGTACCTGTCAACAGTGGTGTCCCCCAAGGCAGTGTTCTAGGAACAACTCTCTTCATACTTTACATAAATGACCTCTGTGATCATATTAAGAGTGACTGTGTTCTCTTTGCTGATGATGTAAAGCAATTCAGCACCACCAACAATACTGCTACACTTCAAAAAGACCTTGACTATGTCAGAATGGTGAATCAAATGGCAACTTCAAATCTCAACAAATAAATGCTCTGTCTTACAAATTGGCAAAAAAAAAAATCAGAAAATAAAATACAGGCTGAATAGTCAAGACCTTGTTGATGATCCAAACTCTGTCAAGGATTTTGGAGTACTCATCTCCATCATCTCTAATGATAGCCAAAAAGGCATTAAGAGTTGTTAACCGAATCTTACATAGCTTTTTCTCTGGTAATATCACACTACTAACTAGAGCACAAAAAACATTTGCTAGACCAATACTCGATCTCATCCAAACAGGATTGGTTGTCTTTTTTCATGGTATTATCAAGATGGAAGCCTGGGAACACAAGAGGATAATTAATTAAAGAATCAAGCAGTCCTTAACAAG
>NW_020770904.1:0-17504 GCF_900518735.1 Pseudonaja textilis | reverse complement strand
TAGATAATCAGAACTTTTTAAGATCTAATAAAAGACTAAAATATTAAGGTATAACTTTAAAATGTTTAATAATGAATGATTTTAAGTTTTAATAAAATACTAAAGGGAATGTTTAAAATATTAGTTTAAATATAGAGTTTAATGGATTAATGTGTTGACTGTTATGGATTTATTATTGTAGTATTGGTTTCTGAAATAGTAGAATGTACTAAGCAGAATCTGATTGGGATTTAGGTGTTATTTTAAATTTTAATTTAGGGGAATGATAGAAAGGCATCATACTCTGATTAGTGATTCCAGGGGAAACTATTCTTTTTTATATTGGAAATGAGACAGATGTAAATGGAGAAATGGACAAAAGATATAAAAATATTTTTTTTAAAGCAAGATTAAATATATAAAACAGAATTAAGATGAGGGAAAAGTGGAGAGGAGTTATATAATAGATGTAGAATGGTAAACAAGATAGGTTATAAGAAGAGCATGAATTCAATTGAAGTCCATACAAAAAGAGGTAATCTGGGGCCAAGTTATTTTCTAAAAGAAAGTTTTATGTTTTTATGTTTATGTCTTATGTGTGTGTGTCCAATTAAGAATTAAATAATAAAATCTCGGAGGAAGACTAGATGAGAACAATTACAAACAAGCCAGAGGAAAATATAAATGTGATGATTGAATAGCAGATAAATTAGAAAGGAAATATGATTGAATAATGATTAAAGAGAAACAATGTGGAATTTGGTAAAGGGAATTTACGTGTTTATATGGAAATGGGATAAATTATAAGTATGTGATATAAAGCAATGTGTTACCTGCCTTGTAAAGATTTACAATGGAAAGAGGTTTTATGTTTTTAATGTTTAATGATGTTTTGTTTTGTTTGTTTGTTTGTAAAATCAATAAAACTTCTTTAAAAAAAAAAAGAAAATCATAAAAAAAACCAAAGATTTCCTCTGGATATCCATGTTTTAACCTAAGCAAAGAAATACTTGTTTATGTATACTTAAAGCTTCATACCATCAAGAATTGCCCTTTAAAATAATTGCTCAGGTGGTATCATGCATCTCCCAGTTTAGCTGGGAATGATGTAAAGTTTAAAAATGACTGTATTATCAGCTTCAATTGATCAAAAGCCAATTTATCAGTGGTTTTAAATGGGTTGGGAAATCAGTCAACAATCTTCAAAGAATCTTGCAGTTTATTCTCTGTGTTCTTTCTAATGTATATCTTGATATTACTCTAGTTGTTACATTACTCCTAATGAAAAGCCAATGGAAAAGCTTAATTAAATGATATGAAAAACTGTTTGCTGAAAAAGAATTAATATAGCTCTATTCCTCCAGAAACAATTCTTAGATGAAAGACAAATTCAGTCAAATGTGTATTTATATGTAAACACACACACACACACACACACACACACACACACTCCAAGTAATATTTGCTTGTTCAAAATGGAATATTTTTTTGTTTTTTATTTATGTACTAAACGCTCTCTAGTGTTGAGCTCAGGCCTCCATATAATGATATAGATTTTGGGGGTGAAGATGCATTCCAGTAAGCCACCACCAGAAGACAAGATAGAGAAGCCACCACGTATTTCCCCTTGGTGCTCATGTTGGTGGGGACAAAGGTCAGCAAAACACTGCAGAAAACCAACATGTTGAAAATTATGAATTTGGCTTCATTGAAACTGTCTGGCAACTTCCTGTCTAGGAAGGCCACAGTGCAACTGAGAAGAGCCAAGAGTCTTATGTAGCCCAAGGCACAGTAAAATGTGTCATGGAGACTTCATGACATTCAACTATGATTTCTCCATGGAGTGTCTCCATGTTGAAATCCAGAAATGGAAGAGAGGTACTCAGCCAAACAATGCAAATAAGTACTTGAATGAAGGAGCAGAACCAGATAATAGAATAGGCCAACTTTTGCCCCACCCATTTGTGGGATAGGCTTCCTGCCTAAGAATGCTACAATGATTGTGATGGTTT
This sequence comes from Pseudonaja textilis, assembly GCF_900518735.1. The sequence continues at coordinate 15,513 of NW_020770904.1, read as the reverse complement.
TGGCTAATATAGAAGAGATTGCAATATTGAAGATGATGCCAAATGTTGTTTGTTGGAGGAGGCAGGTCACCTTATTGGGCTTTCCAATGAACAGAAATGAGCAGAAGGAACAGACAAAGGAGACAAGTAGAAGGTAGGTGAGGTTGTGATTGTCGGTTTTGACAATGGGAATGTCCCATTGCTTAATGAAAATTGCAAACACAAGAAGTCACAAAATCCTGGGAACTCAATATAGGATACCTATTATCATGTTGCCCCTATGAACACTTCAATCAGGTTTGAGGAATGACCCTCAGTTAGGAATGATATATGGAAAGCTTTTATGTATTCTTTGATTTGCCTCTGCTATTTTCTGAGAGACATCTTGAGAGCCACGGGAGGATTGTCTTGATAATTTAATTTAACATAGTGTTTATTATAAACAGAGAGCTAATAACTTTGCTTGTAGGAATGGTGAAGATGGATAATGTTTGTTAAATGCCACAGGATATCTGTGTTCCAACTAACAAACTCCAAACCAATAATCTCTGATATAGTTATTTTCTCAAAGTTACATTTTATTAGAGTTATCATATTGGCACATCTGGGAAAACCCAAATCTGAGAGTTCTGGGTTATCCCTTCCCAAAAGAAAATCAAAGATCTCTTCCCTGTACGCACCAGTCCATCACATGATCCAATCAAACATCATCCCAACTGGAGACCTTCCCCTAAACATTCCTCTGCAGGTGCAGGGTCACTTGGCCTTGACTTTCTATGAAAGAATTTTGTTGAATCTAAACATCTGCCTCTCTATGAAATTCCCCCTCACAAATTCCCAGGCAGTAAATGTGGCAGCCTCAAAGCTTCCAAGTTAAATATGGCTTCCAAGGATGACACAGGAAACTTTTCCCACTTACTTTTGGAGGTTGAGAAATTGAGCTCCATAATGTGGCTCAGTGACCTATTGCCCAGAATTGTGTATATGAAATTTGTGGCCATATATATGTTCAATTAATTGATCGATCGATCAATCAATCAATCAATCTCCCTCTCACACACAAAGAGACTAATTTTAAGCTCCTAATCTTTCACATATTGTGTTAGTAAAATGGCTGCATTCACTACCAATATATGTTGATTCCCCCAATACATATAAATGTCAGAATGGGTCCTTATAAGATAACATTCAGAATAAGCTGGACTGTCCCAAGATTTGGACAGGCACTTGTGACTCAGAAAACCAAATTGTTTCTTTCACTGACCATATCCCAGTGATAGCATAACTAGCATGTGGATCTAGTAAGAAGGGAAAAATAATATTATGGTCACATGGATGGGTTTATTTAAAATATACCTAGAATTTCTTCTCTATCAGCTGTCAGGCTCTGGACAAACCGCAACATGATCCGGAGCCCAACACTGAAATTGGATGGTGGGCAGGTGCTGCTGCTCTGGTGACATCAGAGGCTGACATGGACTGAAGACAAGAAGATAGAGCTAGGAAAGATAACTTGAGGCAAGAGGAGAATGAATGGCAGATGAAGAACTGAGAGCGACATGGCGGGCATGATGGGCACACACATGGGACACACACATGGAGCAGAGCACAATCACAGGGTAGTAAGGAAGGCACGAGCATGGGGTGGGAAGCTGTAAGGGATGAGTGGACCGGATGTTAGTGTAGATGTAGTGGAGATGTTAGGCAGTTCAGGGGAATGGGAGTGGCGGAGTTAGGATATTTGAAACACTGAGAGACAGTAGCTCTCAGTGCTGCCTTTGCTTGGAAGTATCCATACTTACCGTTGCATATTTCTTGGTACCTGGAATAAAGTGAAGATTACTCCAAACTATAAGTCTTGGCTGTTTTTTCCAGATAGAGAACCAGGAGACCAGAGGCAGCTGAGAGTAAGCCAGTGGTGCCTTGTTCCATAACAGTTGTTCCTGTTGGCAAGTTGCTGTGGCAGATGAAGGATGGCAGAAGGAATAGACCCTGAATGTTCTATGGAAGCTGCAGCAGATGAAGCTGTGGAAGCTTTGGAAGATGGGGGGGTTGCTTGCAGAGGAGAAGAAGAAGACAGTACCTAGAACAGACACAGTGGTGAAGTCAAAGGTGCCAAATTTGAGACCCACGAGAAAAGATGCCCGGTATGTGCTATGGCAAAATCTTTAGGACTATTACAACCAGTAACCAACCCCAACAGACCATGGCCAGGATATTGTCAGGAACTTCATTGTAGAGGTACATCATCATTTGGACTATTATCAATCTATTTTTGAAACAGGCCCATTTTATTCCCTGCATTGGACTGCCATCATCCTGCAAATTAGTTAAACTTTTTATAAAACATGTGTACCGCTTGCATGGCATCCCTCAATTAATTATCTCTGATAGGGGGTGCAGTTCACTGCCCCATTTTGGCAAGAATTTTTGCAATTGATCGGGTCAACCCAGGGACTGAGCATGTCGTATCAACCCATTACCAATGGTGCGGCAGAACAAGGAAACACCGCAGTGGAAAGGTACCTCTGCTGCTATGTATCATATCAGGACACTGATATTGGGTGATGGGTGGGTGGCACTGCACTGACAGCATCAGAGGCCAACAGGGACTGAAGAGAAGAAGATAGAGCTAGGAAAGGCAACTGGAGACAAGAGGAGAATGAATGGTAGATGAAGATCTGAGAGAAACATGGTGGGCATGATGGGCACACACACGGGACATAGACATGGAACAGAGCACAATTACGGGTAGTGAAGGAGGCAGCTGAGATCAGCTTTTTCCTTTGTATTTTTTATAACCTTTATATATACAAATGTATATAAACTCTGATATGCTTTTGCTTATGTGTGCTCAGCAAAGTATCCAAAGCTTTTCTGGGGATCCAGAATATACTGTATTATTACTTGCATGCATATAAATAAAATAATGTTGTATCTTCAAAGTGATTTGGTTGATTTACCTGAGCCCAATTTTGGACACCACACCACGCTATCTCCTCCTTTTCTAATCTATCTGACAGAACCAGTGAAATTTAGCGCACTTCACAATGGTGGAGACGGAGTCCCCCTCCTCTTGGAGCCCATTATGAGGCAGAGCCACAATGCAATCCTGCCTCACTTGCTCCTGAGAACAACAGCGGTATTGGCTGCAGTGCAGGGCAGACCGGTGTCTCAGGACTAATAGCAGATCACACGTCCAGCACCAACAAAGGCTGGAAATTGCTGCCCACCATTTCCTGCTGCAGTTTTTTGGGCAGTGAGAGAGAGACAGAGTCAGAGAGAGAGGGGGGGAAGAGAGAGGGAGAGAGAGGGAGAGAGATTCAGCTTGATTTGATTCTGTCTGCTCCCCTCTCTTTGCCTTTGCCCAGTTTTGCAAGGATTCAGCAGATGCTGCCTTGGTGATAGGCATCTTGTACTTTGCTTGCCAGGTGTCTTCAGGGGTACCTGGGCACTATATTTTCCAGCCACTTTCAACTGAGTTACAGGATGTGTATGTGTGCCTGTGTGATAGTGCTGCTGCTTTGGATGATGCTTCTCTGAAGTGTGCGCGGCCATCTAAGGTGGCAACTTCATGGCATTGTGATGTAAAAGCCAGAGAGTCATTCCTTTTGCAATGCAAGGTTTATTTTTGTATCTTTCCAGAGACAGAGTGAATGTGGCCGAAGTTCCTATACACTTATTCCCTAGGGGTGTGGGTTGGGAAGTGGAGGGAAGGAGGGAGGGAGAGAGAGAAAGAGAGAGAGAAAGAGAAAGTTGAACAATACACCTGAGGCTAGTTGTGGCAAGTGGTTGCTGGGAAGGGAGAGGTGAGGTGGGGCTGAGTCAGCCATGGAAAATAATTTAATATCCAGTTTTCTGCTCTAATGACTGGCTGGGTCCAAATGGCTCTTTGAGTGTTGAAGGTTGCAGACCCCTGACCTAGGCAAAGAAATATTTATTTACAAATATTTAAAGCTTCATGCCACCAAGAATTGTCTATTAAATAATTGCTCAATTGGCACCCTGTGTCTTCTACCTTTGTTGGGAGTGATGCAGGGGTGGGTTTCAAAAATTTTAAAACAGGTTCTCTGCCCTTTTGCTGGGTGGGTGTGGCCATGGTGGGTGTGGCCTAGTCAGTTTCCTACACTATGATGGTGGTAGTGTGTTTTTGCCGTCCCTGGGCTCCAGAGGGTTTTCTTGAGCCTCTGGGCTCTGGAAACTGGTAACAGGCCCATTTCCAGTCTTCCTGAACTTCTGGGAGACTTATTTTCACCCTCTTCGAGCCTCCATGTGCATCTTGTATCTGCATCCCAAGTGTGGGACTCCTGGGAGGGGTGGTGTGGTGTGGATGGGATCAGCCAGGAATGGGATTCAGGGGTTCTTAAACTGCAGAGAATCTTAGCTAGAGGATCTCCTGAACCCCTGCGAACCCCCAGAAGCCCATTCCTGGATTGATGTATTGATTTTGGTAATTATTAAATTATTTGATTCAGTCACAAAAATCAATGGTTTTTAAGAAGACATAAAATAACTCAAGAATCTAATGAATTTTGAGGCTTGCTCAGAGTTTGAATCCAGTTGTTTTGTTACTACTACAGTATTGAAAACCCCAATGAAAAAAACTAATTAAATGATATGGAAAATTGCATAATGAAAAATTAATTTAGCCCTAACCTCTCCAAAACATACAATCCATAAAGAATTATAAAGGGAAAGACAAACTCTCTCAAACATGGATATGTATCTATACACTTACAAATTGCTTGTTCAAAATGCAACCCTGTTCATTTTTTATTTCTTATGTACTAAGCGGTCTCTAGTGTTGAGCTCAGGCCTCCATATAATTATATAGATTTTGGGGATGAAGATGCATCCTAATAAACCAACACCAGAAGACAGGACAGAGAAGATCTCCACGGCCACCATGTACTTCCCCTTGGTGCTCAAGTAGGTGGGGACAAAGGTCAGCCAAACACTGCAGAAAACCAACGTGCTGAAAGTGATGAACTTGGCTTCATTGAAACTGTCTGGCAACTTCCTGTCTAGGAAGGCCACAGTGAAACTGAGAAGAGCCAAGAGGCTGATGTAGCCCAAGACACAGTAAAATATGGTGATGGAACCTTCATGACATTCTACTACGATTTCTCCAAAGAGTGTCTCCTTGTCCAAATGTAGAAATGGGGTAAATGTATTCAGCCAAATAATACAAATAACTACTTGAATGAAGGAGCCGATAATAATAGAATAGGCCAACTTTTGCCCCACCCATTTGTGGAATAGACTTCCTGGCTTTGAGGCTAGGAATGCTACAACAACCGTGATGGTTTTAGGCCAATATAGAAGAGATTTCAATAGAGAAGTTGATGCCAAATGTTTGTTGGAGGAGGCAGGTTGCCTTATTGGTGTGTCCAATGAACTGAAGTGAGAGGAGGAAACAAAGGAAGAGGGAGACAAGTAGAAGGTAGATGAGGTTGCGATTGTTGGCTTTGACAATAGGAGTGTCCTGTTGCTTAATGAAAATTGCAAGCACAAGAACTATGGAGAAGGAAAAGAGAAGAGCCAGAGCCACCGGAGTAATGCCCAGTGGCTCTTCAATGGAAAGGAATTCAGCCTCTTTGGAATGCACTCATCATGAGCTTGGTTTGGAAACTGATCTTCTGGACAAGTATCACAATACTCCATATCTGAAAAGAGGAAAATAATTTTGAACAGAATCAAACTTTCCCCAAGTTTCAGGATTGCTTTTCTGTATTTCCTTCCAATGTGTTTTTTTTTTAAAAATTGTAACTCTTGGGGTTTCAAACGTTTTATTAGTTGATTGGAATATAAAAGACAAAGGAAACTAACAACAAGGAGACATTAGGAGAGAAAAAAAGGGAAAAAGATAATTTTGGGTAGAGGAAGAAAAGGATAAAAAAGAGTAGACTTCTGTCTCTTTTTAGCACAGCAGAAGACAATAAAATTATTGCCTCAGCTTTTTGCTCTTCTAGTAGTATACGCTAGCCCTTTCTATAACATTAATGTTATTTAATCAGCAAAAACAAAATCAAAGTTTCAAAGTTTTTTCCATCACAAGGACAAGCATTCTCCAAGCAGAAACAAAATGAAATATGTTCTTTTCTTTAAATAAATCATTGGATTTAACCATTTCTGCTTTTTCAATGCTGTGGGAAGTAATGTATATTTCTGTTTGCATTTATTAATCTTTACAAGCCATCATCATTTATATCAACACAGTTCACTATATTCTTTCTGATTCTTTAACCTTAACTTAATCTTAACTGGGATACAGGCTACAGGAATGAACTTTCAGGCATAGGTCCATTGGGCTGTTATAAATCTTACCTATTTGTCTGGATTTCATTTTTTCTGGACACTGAGCACAAGCATAGCAGCAAAATTTTCACCCTTCGATCTTGTTCTTTCTTTTTCCAAGAGAACATGGCTCATTACATAATGAGAGGTGGTACCTATCCCCAAATAAACAAAAAGAGGTCATTATTTTTTGTTTTTATTCTGTTTTACAGCCAATGAATAAGAACTAGAGTGTTGATAGTCAGTCCTGCCATAAAACAGACAAGTTAACCTTGGAAGGATTGCTGAAACCAGGAACACAATTGAAGTTGTATTTCATTTATTTTTAGTTTAGTTGAAGTGTAATTAATGGGGTGATGTGTGTATGTGAATCTGGGAGTGGACATGGCCAGGTGGGAATGGTCATGGTGGGTATTTGACACAGGCTCAAGATGCATTTTTTCCCTTCTCTCTTTTCTTTCCACAGTTCTTTACTATAACCATTTTTCTATCTCTTCTACCAGATGTTTTATTTTTTTATTTATTTTATTTGTCAATTGCTTACAAGATTCAGGTATAAGAATAAACATAGATTTGAATACATGAGTTTGATACTTATAAGAAAAATAAAAAGAAACAATAGGACAGGGATGGTAGGCACAATTGGTGCACATATGCACAGGCCTCTTAGGAGGGGGGGTGAGGTCAATAGTAGATAGTCTAAGGTTAAAGTTTTTGGGGTTTGGGGAAGAAACATTGACCACTCTGTTGCTGAAGTTGTATTTTCTGCAGTCAAGTTTGGTGCAGTTAACCTTGAATTTGTATCTATTGTGTGCCCTTATATTGTTGTGGTTGAAGCTGAAGTATTCATTTGCAGGTAGGACATTGCAATGTATGATTTTATATACTATATTTAGATGGGACAGGAGGTGGCATAGTTCTAGTTTTTCTAGGTCTAGAGTTTCAAGTCTGGTGGCATAAGTTATTCTGCAATGAATAGAGGAGCGGAGAACTCTGCTAGTGAAATATTTCTGGACTTTTTCAATTGTGTTAATATCAGATATGTAATGTGGGTTCCAGACTGATGAGCTGTATTTGAGTATTGGTCTAGCAAATGTTTTGTATGCTCTAGTTAGTGTAATATTACCAGAGAAGAAGCTACGTAGGATTAGATTAACAACTCTTAATGCCTTTTTGACTATGTACTCATCAGATATGAGTACTCCAAGGTCCTTGACAGAGTTTGGAATCTCAATGAGGTCTTGACTCTTTAGCTTGTATTTTATTTTCAGATTTTTTTTGCCAATATGTAAGACAAAGCATTTATCTGTTGAGATTTGAAGTTGCCATTTGATTGACCATTCTAATACACAGTCAAGATATTCTTGGAGGGTAGTAGTATTGTCTGCGGTGTTGAATAGCTTTTCATCATCAGCTAAGAGAGCGTAGTTGCTCTTAATATGATCACAGAGGTCATTTATGTAGAGTATGAAGAGAGTTGGTCCTAAAACACTGCCTTGGGGGACACTACTGTGGAAACAGAATTTGATAGGACGCTCCCAATTTTGACCATTTGTTGTCTGACAGGAATGCTTCTATCCAGTTATGAAGATGTCCAGAGATACCATAAGATTTTTGTTTTAGGAGTAATTTCTCGTGTACCATTGAATCAAAGGCTTTACAGAAGTCTATGTAGATTGCTTCTATTGCTTTGCCCTGATAGAGTTGTGTAGTTCATATGTTTTTGCAGTGTAATTGTTGCAGATTACAGGATAGTGTTGTTTATTCGAGAGTAGGTTGTTTGTCTCTAAGTGGAGGATAATGGATTGGTTAATAATTGATTCCATGACTTTATAGGTGACGCAGCATAAGGAGATTGGTCTGTAATTTTCAACTAGGCTTGGGTCTCCCTTTTTGAAGACGGGGATGATCATGCTTTGTGACCATAGGTTAGGCAAGGAGCTGGTCCTGAAAGATTTTTCAAAGATTATGCTTAGAGGTTCTGCTATGGCAGTGGATAGCTTTTTTAAGAAGTAGGCACATATTTTGTCCACTCCAATAGATAGGGATGGTTTTACATTGCACAGTGCTTTTCCAACAATGTCTTCTGTAAAATCGATATGTATTAGATCATTGTAGTTGTCTGTGGTTCGAATAGGAAGTACTGGGCTTGATCCATTGCTGTTTACAAATACTGAGCCAAAGAATGTGTTAAAGAGGTTGGCTTTGATGGTGTTGTTGCTGCAGTCTTTACCATTAGGTCCTTTCAGGGGTGGGATGGACCTTGAGTCTTTTAGTTTGTTGTTTACAAAATTGTAGAAAGCACAGGTGGAATTTGTGCATAGAAGGTTTTCCTCTTGTTTAATGTGATAATGAGTGCATTCAGTTTTTATCTGGTAGTATAAATTTTTGTATCGGCTTTTGAAGTTGGCAACATGACCAGATTTGTTTTTTCACCAAAGTGATCTCTTTTTGGATTGAAGCTTCCTTATTGTTATGGGTAATCTTTTTTCCCTGGTTTTGGGAGTTAGTGATAATGGTCTCTGGAAGAGCAAGATCTTGCGTAACTTGGATGTTTTTTAGATGTAAGGACTTTTTATAAAAGATAGCAACACCACCTCCTATACCTATTCTTACCAAACATTTATTACTTATTCTTCACACTCCACTAAACTTTTTATTTTTAAATGTATACCCCATTGTTTAATAGTAAATTGCTTTCCAGGCAGAAAGGCTATTTATACTACTGTATTTTTATTATTCAATTAATAATAAAAATACAATAGCATAAATAACATGATAACATAAGATTTACCAGCCCTGGTATATTTCCAAGATAGTAAGTAGAAATGGTTGTCCATTATAGATTGCTGATTGTAGATAAATGGATTTACAGAAAACCTGGAAAACCTGGCATTAAACTGTAGTAATAACATAGAATGGTGCTTGTTTTCTATCCAGGTTGGACACTTACATGAGCCCAGATCATTGTAATCCAATCCAGTGCTCCTGTAGCACTCTGCCATCTGAAAATGGGCAACACAGAGGCCCTGCATGGCCCCCACGTGGTCTATTTTTGGCCTCCCTGATTCCATAGAAGGATGTCTCTTGAATTCAATTTTGGGGAACAAGTAATGGACTTGGGACATCAATCCACCAATGAAAAGTTCTCCCTTCTGGTACCATTCATGAGAAATTTTAATTGCTTCATCTCCGGTGCACTTTTGAGATTGTACCTTTATGGCTGAGTGTAGAAGCAGTAAATGGTAATAATCTCAACATTTCTACCCATTTGTCTTCTCTTGTATTGCTTTGCCAGAAGTCTACATAAAAACTGATGTTATAGACAGCACAATAATTGCTGTCTACTTTGAGATCTGATTTAAGATGTTGTCATGTCTCAATAATTGATGTGATTCCTTATTTTTAATCCACACTTATGCTTCCATGCTCAAAGTATTTACTTTATTTATTTTGGTTGGTCAATCACTTACAAGATAATAGGTATAAGCATATATGTAGTTATGAATACATGAAATGGCTACATATAAGAAAAATAAAACAAACAATAGGACAGGGACAGTAGGCACATTGATGCACTTACGCATGCCCCCTACAGACCTCTTCGGAAAGGGGTGAGGTCAATAGTAGACAGTCTAAGGTTAAAGTTTTTGGGGTTTGGGGAAGAAACCACAGAGTCAGGTAGAGTATTCCAGACATTGACCACTCTGTTGCTGAAGTCGTATTTCCTGCAATTAAATTTGGTGCTGTTAAACTTGAGTTTGTATCTATTGTGTGCTCTTGTGTTATTATGGTTGAAGCTGAAGTATTCACTGACAGGTAAGTCATTGCAATGTATGAGTTTATATACCATACTTAGATCAGACTGAAGATGGTGTAATTCAAGGTTTTCTAGGTCTAGAATTGCAAGTCTGGTGGCATATTCTACAAGTAGAGGAATGGAGAAATCTTCTTGTGAAATATGCAAGTCTGGTGGCATAAGGTGTTCTACGAGTAGAGGAATGGAGAACTCTTCTTGTGAAATATTTCTGGACTTTCTCAACTGTGCTAATATCAGATACGTAATGTGGGTTCCAGACTGATGAGCTGTATTCGAGTATTGGTCTAGCAAATGTTTTGTATGCTCTAGTTAGTAACGTGATATTACCAGAGAAAAAGTTACATAGAATTACATTAACAACTCTTAACGCCTTTTTGGCTGTGTAGTTACAGTGGGCTCTAGCACTTAGATCATTAGAGATGGGTATTCCAAGGTTTTTTACAGAGCTTGGATCAACAAGGTCTTGACTATTCAGCCTGTATTTTATTTTCTGATTTTTTTCCCAATATTTACATAAGACAGAGCATTTATTTGTTGAGATTTGAAGTTGCCATTTGTTTGACCATTCTGATACATAGTCAAGATCTTTTTGAAGGGTAGCAGTATTGTCAGTGGTTTTGAACAGCTTTACTTCATCAGCGAAGAGAACACAGTTGTTCTTAATATGATCACAGAGGTCATTTATGTAGAGTATGAAGAGAGTTGGTCCTAAAACACTGCCTTGGGGGACACCACTATTGACAGGTCCCAATTTTTACCATTTGTTGTCTGTTTGACAGGAATGCTTCTATCCAGTTATGCAGTTGTCCAGAGATACTATAAGATTTTAGTTTTAGGAGTAGCTTATTGTGTACTACTGAATCAAAGGCTTTACAGAAGTCTATGTAGATTGTGTCTATTGTTTTGCCCTGATTGAGTTGTGTAGTGCATATGTTTTTGCAGTGAAATATTCCAGCGCCGAGCCTCCAAGGAAGCAGCGGTGTGGACAAGCGGCAGCTCTGTGAAGTCCCGCCAATTTCTTCAAGACTTGAGACTGTTAGGAGCCAAAAGTCACCCTGGATGGGTGGTAAAGGCAAAGGGATGCTTTGGTGGTTGCAAGGAGAGTAGAGTCTCCTCGACTGACCTGAAGAAAACCCCTCCACCTGAACTAAAACGAGAACCGCCAGCATGGCTGAATTGAAGCTTGGAAGGCAGCTGAGACGGAAGTGAAAAAGAAAGGAAAGATCTTGTAACAGCCTGCTTAGTCTTGATAAGAATCACTCCAATTTCTGCAGTGGAATTTTCCTTGGAAAGTGGGACCCAAAGGAGGAAATTAGCTGCGAATAACGATCGGGAGTCAATGTCAGATTTAGTAAAGAAAAAAAAAGATACTGCAGCTAGAAGTAACTTTAAAAGTAAAGGACAGATTGGATTGGTTATCCCAAATTTCTGGACTGTATTTTTATTACTACTCAACTTGAAGAACTTTGGGAAACTATTGGAAAACACTCTTATTCAGAGACATATTGATTGTAGTTAAAGTGTTTTAATTCAGCAAGTTTTGCTCTCTTTCAATAATCCAGCGTGCTTTTGAACATCCTGTTACAGCCTATTGCTTACAGCATAATAGCAGCAGCCATCAGAGCAATAAATTCCTCCCACCCAGTAAATAACAGTTGCTAGTAAAACAATTAACCCTTTCCTTGCAGACTCTCAATACTACCTCATTACTTTAATCAAACACTGATTAATTCATTACCTCAAACTTACAACTTTTCTACCTTATTACCTATATCAATGATTAGATAATCAATTTCTATAAAATAATTTATTAATGGTTTAATTGATTTATTGTTTTAATTGATTGGTGTGATTAGAGTGTTTAGTGCAAATGGTTTGATTACTGATTAATTTAAAAGATCAAGATTCATGTAATTTAACTGATTAGTAAAATTAGTGAATTTAATTGTACAGTGTGATTAATGATTAGTGTAATTAATTGATTAGTGATTAGTGTAATTAATTGAGTAAGCTGATTGTTGCTTAGCAAAATTATTTGACTAGAGAGATTATTGCAATTGATTGATTGGTGTGATATTGGCTATATTGATTACCCAAAATTGTTTCATTAAGTAATTTAATCAACATACCATCTTAACAAACCTACCATGCCAAGAAAAAAATCCAATGCCAAGCCACAACCTAAAGAAAAAGTAATCCCCACCAATGAACCACAAGACTCCTGCACATGCCTTAAATGCTATAAACTCCAAAGAATAATGAAAATTCCATCAAATTTTCCCTATGTAACAAATACGCCCATCATGACATGTTTGGGATTACCCAAGCAAATGATTTAATACCTAGAATCATCCAATGAGTTTCCATATCTCTGCAAATCATGCAGAACCCAAACTGGATCTGTTCAAAGAGTTGATACTATAGAAACACGAATGGCATCCCTTGACACCATAGTAGCATCCCTGGATGCTTTAAAAGAAAGATTATCCAACCTTGAAAAAAAAAAGACACAATGCAAAAACCTGAACATCCAATAGCTACAAACCACATCTCCACCCAACAACCACAACCCAATCCACAATCCAATCCACAAAAAAACATAAATCAGACAAATAATGATATCCCAATCCTCATCAGAGAAGCTGTTGAGTGCAAATGAAATGTCAAAATGCCATCTTATTTGGTCTAGAGGACATCAATGAAAATGATGACATTGATGTCCAAAACATCATCAGTGATTATCAAGCATCAACCATCTCCCCTGATGAAATACTTGACATTTCCTGCATTGGATGAGAGCTCAAAAACAGAGATGTGTCAGCTGGTGTTCCATTCAAAATCCAAGAAAGAAATACTTAGATTCTTGTAATTAGAGAAAAGATGTCTTTTACTGGAAGTCAAGTGGTAGCAACAAGAGAATTCTGAATCTGAGGAAATAGGCACATACATCACAAAATCAACAGTTCAAACGGTTCTTCCAATTAAAAGTTGTGAAGCTCAGCATGTGGACATCTCCAGGTGGTGATGATTAGTTGACCTTGGCTTACTCAGATAAAGGTTTGCAGTTGCTCAGAGAAGAGAACGCCAAGCAAGAAATAGAAACCCTCCTCAGTTTATACAATATTAGTTAGTAACATCTCCAGCCTTCTCTCTTCCTCCCCCCGTTACTTATGACAGCCAGAAAGAAGATCTTGAAGGCTGACAAGATGGCTCTGTGGCCCCACGCTTCTGCAGGGTCATTTGCAAAAATGGATCAAGCAAACGTAAATTCATTTATACTATAAATTCACTTGCCAAAAGCAACACCAACCATAAGAACCTCCGTTCTCATCCTGACCTAACCATACAGCAATGTGCCCGCTCCCATGTACTCCTCACAGAACCCAAAAAATGTCTAGACAATGGAGAGAAGGACCTGTACATTGACTACTGTGCTGACTATATCAAAAGTAAGTCACACAACCCACAACTCGGCTTTAATCTTCAACTACAACCCTACCTCAACCACTCCACCATCACCCAAGACTAGGCACGCATGCCCCAACTACCTCAATTCTAACTACAGCTGGCCTTAAATGCAAGCTACTCAATGCAAGAAGCCTTGTGATAAAATACCTGAATTTCTCCTCTTACTAAATATGGCTAAATTTGACATCATATTTATCGGTGTAACATGGCTCAACACATCTCTCCCTGACTCCCTTACCACAATAAGATACTATCATGTTTACTGATCAGATCCGGAAATCTATAGAGGAGGTGGTGTTGCTATCTTCTATAAAAAGTCCTTACACCTAAAAAACATCCAAGTTACCCAGGAGCTTGCTCTTCCTGAGACCATCATCTGAGAACTATCCTTAAATATCACATTTCGATTCTTACTATGTTACAGAGCACCTGATTATGACATCAAACATGTAAACAAGCTAAATTCACTACTAACATGGGCAACATCCTGCCCACACACTTTCATCTTTCTTGGTGACTTCAATCTACCTCATATTAACTGGACCCTAAATGAAGGTACAACTGAACCCATACAAGTAACCTTCTACAATGCTGTAACAAATCTGGGACTGGAACAACTGGTAACCAACAATACTAGGCTTAACAACTGCCTCGATCTCATCTTCTGCAATAGTTTGAATTTAATTTACGGAATACAAACTAAAGAACCCTTTTCCAACAGTGACCACAATATGATTGACTTTTGTTTCAACATACGCCCACACAAAAATCATCACAATAACGTAATCCCCAATTATAACTCCAAAAAAGGCAACTATGATCTTATAGACAACAATCTCTCACCCCTCGATTGGCATTCACTGGATGCAATACTGTTGAAGACCATTACAACAAACATTTACTTGAAGTCAAAAGAGTCATCAAACTGTATGTACCAATAACAACTCCCCCCACCAAAAAACAACAACAACAGATTACCCATAACAATAAGGAAACTTCAATCCATAAAGAGATCACTCTTGTGGAAAAACAAATCTGGTCACATTGCCAACTTCAAAAGCCGATACAAAAATTTATGCTACCAGATAAAGACTGAATGCATCAATTATCACATTAAACAAGAGGAAAACCTTCTATGCACAAATTCTACCTGCGCTTTTTACAATTTTGTAAACAAGAAACTAAAAGGCTCAAGGTCCATCCCATCCCTGATAGGACCTAATGGTAAAGACTGCAACAACGACACCATTAAAGCCAACATCTTTAACACATTCTTTGGCTCAATATTTGTAAACAGCAATGGATCATGCCCAGTATTTCCTAGCCGAACCACAAAAAACTGCAATGATTTAATACATATCAATTTTACTGAAGACATTGTTGGAAAAGCACTGTGCAATGTTAAACCATCCCTATCTATTGGAGTGGACAAAATATGTGCCTACTTCTTAAAAAAGCTATCCACTGCCATAGCAGAACCTCTAAGCATAATCTTTGAAAAATCTTTCAGGACCAGCTCCTTGCCTAACCTATGGTCACAAAGCATGATCATCCCCATCTTCAAAAAGGGAGACCCAAGCCTAGTTGAAAATTACAGACCAATCTCCTTATGTTGCGTCACCTGTAAAGTCATGGAATCAATTATTAACCAATCCATTATTCTCCACTTAGAGACAAAAAAACTACTCTCTAATAAACAATTTGGTTTCAGAAAGGACAAAATTGCTCTTGATTCAAATTATCTGATTTTGGGGCTCTTTCTTTCTTCACTGGCAATTTAAGAAAGCATTAGCCAAAACAAATACCAAGCACAATGGCTACCACAATATATTCTTTGATCCTCTAGTTGTGAGGCTTTAGCAGAATTTTAGTTGTCTTATAGAATTCCTCCAACATAAATATCTTGCATGTATTGGATTATGGAGCAAGTGCCACTTATTCAAATATGA
>NW_020770903.1:0-17533 GCF_900518735.1 Pseudonaja textilis | reverse complement strand
TTCTATTCTATTCTATTCTATTCTATTCTATTCTATTCTATTCTATTACCTCCTATTCTATTCTCTCCTATTCTATTTCTATTCTGTGTTCTATTCTATTCTATTCTTTATTCTGATATTCTATTCTATTCTATTTTCTCTCAACGACGTAACTTTGAACGGTCACTGAACAAGGGCAGCACGACAAATAAACAACTGGGAACGTAAAGACATAAATAAACCTGAGCACCACTTCTAGTCAGGATGGACCCACCAAACATGACCCATCCAAGCCACCCCCCGAAATTACGAGGGACGCCCCCACCACGTGTGGTTTCCTTACCTAAAGTCAGCAGGTTTTCGGTGGCGTTGACGTAAGCGACAGAATCGAACTGCATAAAATCGCTCTCCTTTGCCTGTCGAAACGGGAGAGCAAGCAGGTCAGTACCTTCACTTCTAAGGGTCCCTTCCCTGACCAACTGACCCCATCCTTCGACAGAATCCCTTTGAGCGACGAGTTAGTCCTCGACTTACAACCACAATTCAGCCCGAGATCTCCGCCGCTAAGCGAGACAGAGGAGTTGCTGGGCGAGTTTTGCCCTCATGTTATGACCATTCCTGCCCCACTTGTTAAGCTAATCACTGCAGCTGTGACCTCAATAGTCTGGTCGTTAAATGAACCTTGGCTTCCTCCCGTTGGCCCTGCTTGGCAAAAGACTGCCATGACGTCACACACACACACACACACACACACACACACACACACACACACCAGGGACACTGCAGCCATCATAAATATGAGTCAGTTGGCAAGCGGCTCAATTTTTGATCACGTGACCATGGAGATGCTGTAATGGTCGCTAAGGGTACCATGTGGTCATAAGCAAGTCACTTTTTTCAGCACCGTGCTAACTTTGAATGGTCACTAAGAGAACTGTTGTAAGTCGAGGACTACCTGGGAAATGAAGAAACGAGTCCCACCCACCTGTTCTGAGCAAGGCTTCCTGAGACCGTACTTAAGCACACGCTTAGTCCACTCTTGTTTTATTTCAACGGCCGGGAATTATTTTCATTCCCAGCCCGTAATGAGTCCCAAATAGTTCCTCGAGATAAGCACTCACCTTTCTCACCTTTGAATGGCTGCCAACAACTAAAGTGCCAAATTAACTTGAAAAAAAATCCCAACCAAAGTACTACCTCCATACAGAGCTTCAAGGTTTAATCCGAACAGAGCAAACAAAGTTGCTTCCTGCAAAGGCTCCTGTCCCTTTGCACTTCCTTTATACCTTATGGGAGGGGCCAATCATCTCCAAGCCTTCCTTCTGAGTCACCCCTTTTGTCTTAACTCTTCTGGCAGCTCTACGCAAGCGCGCAATGGGAACAGGCTCCCGCTGTTCCTCTGCCTCACTCCAGATTCTGGAGGTTCCGGCATCAGCACCCCACTTCCAGATGGTCCTGGCCCCATCTCTGCATCGGATGCAGGACCCTCATCCGAGGCCTCCCCAGACTGGTCCCTGTTCTTCCACGCTGTCCAATGCCGCTGCCGTCTGCACAGGCGATCGGCAAACCACAACCCCACCCAGGAGAAAAAGGAAGTGAACCGAGCCACCCAGACGGCCATCTGTAAGGGCCCAGGTTCCTCTGCATCCCAACCTCTTGAAGCAAAGGGATGTTGCAGGTTCGAATTCGTACGCACCAAGGCAAAGTTCTGGTGGCTGATATTCACGGAGCACAAATCCGAAGGTTTTTGTACATGGTGGAGCTTCATCTAGGAAATCGCAAGCCAGAGA
Source organism: Pseudonaja textilis (assembly GCF_900518735.1). Next base: position 15,764 of record NW_020770903.1, on the reverse strand, counting down.
AAGGGAAGGTCAGTCAGGCAAAAACGGGGAAGTCGCGTCGCTACCGCCGAAAATAATTTCCTATGCATTGGCGATACAAGAATACTCCGTATCAAGGCAAGGCTGGAACCTAAGGAGCTAGGATGATTAGAATAATTAGTAAACAATCTATCAGACAAGAGGATTGTAAACGGTGAAGTAACATTTATACATATATAACAATTGTAATGCCAGAACGGCTGCACCGTGTGGTGTTATTATAAAAAGAAAGAAAGAAAGAAAGAAAGAAAGAAAGAAAGAAAGAAAGAAAGAAAGAAAGAAAGAAAGAAGGAAGGAAGGAAGGAAGGAAGGAAGGAAGGAAGGGGAGGAAGAGAAGGAAGAAAGAAGGAAAGAGGGATAGATGAGAAAGAAAAGGGAAGGGAGGGAAGGAGGGAGGGTGGGAAGAAGGAAGGAAGGAAAGGAAGGCAGGAAGGAAGGAAGGAAGGAAGAGGAGGAAGAGAAGGAAGAAAGAAGAAAAGAGGGATAGATGAGAAAGAAAAGGGAAGGGAGGGAAGGAGGGAGGGTGGGAAGAAGGAAGGAAGGAAAGGAAGGAAGGAAGGAAGGAAGGAAGGAAGGAAGGAAGGAAGGAAGGAAGGAAGGAAGGAAGGAAGAGGAGGAAGAGAAGGAAGAAAGAAGGAAAGAGGGATAGATGAGAAAGAAAAGGGAAGGGAGGGAAGGAGGGAGGGTGGGAAGAAGGAAGGAAGGAAGGAAGGAAGGAAAATGTAATACAGAAATGCTTGATAAACAGTTTAATACCAACAACAACAAAAGAATATTCTGTAAAATGGGTCTGTGTGTGTGTGTGTGTTTCCACCCATTGCTTCTTGTCCTGCCTTCAGGAGCTTTGGAGAATAGCTTGACTCCCTCTTCTTTGGGGCAGCCCCTGAGACATGGGAACACCGCTATTATGTCACCCCTGGTCCTTCTTTTCATTGAATCAGATATATCCAATTCCCGCAACTGTTCTTTGTATGTTAATCTGCCGTTTAATCAGAATACAGAATGCCAGAGTTGGAAGGGACCTTGTAGGTCATCTAGTCCAACCCCCCCGCCCAAGCAGGAGACCCTACACCATTTCTGATAGAGGACAGTCCAGTCTCTTCTTGAAAGCCTCCAGGGATGAAGCTCCCACAACTTCCGAAGGCAAAGTTCTGTCCACAGGTGAATTGTTCCCCCTGTCAGACAATCCCTCCTTATTTCCAGGTTGAATCTCTCCTTGGTCAGTTTCCATCCATTATTCCTTGTCTGGCCCTCAGGGGCTTTAGAAAATAGCTTGACCCCCTTCCTCCTCTCTCTGGCAGCCCCTCAAATATTGGAAGGCTGCTCTCCTGTCTCCCCTGGTCCTTCTCTTCACTAGACTAGCCAGACTAGAGTCAGCTTTGGAAGCTATACTGAGATTCGATGCTTCCACGCTGCCACAAGTCTGAGAAAGTCGGGGTGGGTGGTGGATTCACTTGAGTAGCTCTAAGTAGACAAAATAAATCCCTTTTTTTAATTCGGTGTAGTTTTACATCGTGGCGACCAAAACCGGACGCTGGATTCCAAGTGTGGCCTCACCAAGGCCTCATAAAGTGGTAACAACGACGCTTCATATAACCTCGGTTCAGAGGGTGAATGGTTGAGGGAACTGGGCATGTCTGGTCCAGGGTCTCCCAATTGGTGGACTTCAACTCCCAGAATCCCCCAGCCAGCATGGGGAAATCTGGCTGCAGTCATTCAGTGAACCTGGGTTTGGGTTTGCTTGTCAGAAGGCCGCCAAAAGGGACGACGTAATCCTGCGGCGCTGCGACCGCCATAAATATGAGTCCATTGTTGCAAAGCCTCTGAATTTTGATCACATGACCGGGGGGGGGAAATGCTGCAACGGTCATAAGTGTGAAACATAGGCACTTTTTTCAGTACTGTTGTCCCCAAAGTGCTTTTTCCCATTTGGACTTTCTTGGCTTTTTCTTCCTTGGAAGACATTTCACTTCTCCTCCCAGTAGCTTCTTCAGTTCTGACTGAATGGCGAGAGAACGAGGAACTCCAATAGACGTTCAGTGCCGTTTGCAACTTCCAATGGTCGCTAAACGAACGGCTGTAAGTCAAGGATGTCTCCTATCTACGCTCCTGCTACCCACTTTCCGCTCAAACCTCAAACCCTCATGAAGCTCCTTGGCCTTTGTCCTTCCAAGATCTTAAGACACCTAGTGTTGTGGGGCTGGAAAGGACCCTAAAGGTCATCTAGTCCAACCCTCTGAAACGGGCAGGAGAGCCATGCAACGCAACAAAGAAAGACCACACTCACCAGCCGGGCCCCATCGAGTACTTTCTCTGGCCTGGGGCACTGGGCTTTCCGCAAACACTCTTGCCAGCTCTGCTGGACAACTCGCGTGCCAAACAGCCATTCCACCTTGGTTTTCTCCACGTTCTGACGAGCCACCTGCCAGTGACCGGCTCCTGCAGCAATATGGGCAGAAACAAAACCCAGGTGCACCCAGTTAGGAGAACTCAACTAAGATACGTTTAGTTTACTTGATGGCCATTGCACCTCGTACAACGAAATCAAACCCCGTCTTCAGTGCACATCATGACCATGAAAATAAACACAAACACACATCCTTCACACTCCACACAATGAATGGAAAACTCATAACACCACACCAACATTGCACTATACAGTAGAATTCAACAGAGCTACTGCCCTGGGATAAAAGCTGTTTTTCAGCCCATTGGTCCTTGTTTTTATTATTATCCTGTACCATCTGCCAGATGGTAATAGTTCAAAAATAGGATGCCCAGGATGAGATGGATCTTTGAGGATGTTTTGTACTTTCTTAAAGCTCTTCCAAAGAGGAAAGGGGGCAGTTGCATTCTATACAATTGATATTGTGTTAATATTGCACTATACAGTGGAATTCAAGAGCGCTACAGCCCTGGGATAGAAGCTGTTTTTCAACCTATTTGTCCTTGTTTTTATTATTCTCCTGTACCATCTGCCAGATGGTAATAGCTCAAAAAAAAAAAAAGGGTGCCCAGGATGAGATGGATCTTTGAGGATGTTTTGAGCTTTCTTAAGGCAGCGGGAGGTATAAAGCTCTTCCAAAGAGGGGAGACGGCAACCCATTGATCCTCTGGGCAATGACATTCACCCTCTGGAGGGCTGTCCTATCTGCCCCTGTGCAATGGGCAAACCCTACACAGGTGTGCGGTAAGCTAAGATGCTCTCTTTGGTGCAGCGGTAGAAGGTCACCAGCAGTTTCTCATTTGGTTGTTGTTTCCTGAGAAGTCTCAGGTAGTCTAATCTCTGCTGGGTCCTTTTGACCAGGGCTGCAATGTGAGCCCTCCCACAAGTCAGGTCCTCTTTTAAGGTGAACTATAAACCCCTCTAGCCTAGTGGTTAAACCAGGAGATGGTGAATTCTAGTTCTGCCTTACCCATGAAAGCTTGCTGGGTGATTTTGTCCCGATTATCAGGAGATGGTGAGTTCTAGTCCAGTCTTTGACATGAAAGCTGGCTCGGTGACTTTGGGCCAAATACCAGGAAATGGTGAGTTCTAGTCCCGCCTTAGGCATGAAAGCCAGCTGGGTGACTTTGGGCCAATCACCAGGAGACGGGGAGTTCTAGTCCCGCCTTAGGCATGAAAGCCAACTGGGGGACTTTGGGCCAATCACCAGGAGACGGGGAGTTCTAGTCCTGCCTTAGGCATGAAAGCCAGCTGGGTGACTTTGGGCCAATCACCAGGAGACGGTGAGCTCTAGTCCTGCCTTAGGCATGAAAGCCAGCTGGGTGACTTTAAGCCAATCACCAGGAGACGGTGAGTTCTAGTCCTGCCTTTGCCATGAAAGCTAGTTGGGTGACTTTGAGCCAGTCAGCAGGAAATGGTGAGTTCTAGTCCTGCCTTAGAGCTTGTTGGGTGACTTTGGAACAATAGGCAGGAAACAGCGAGTGCTAGTTCTGCCTTAACCATGAAAACCGGCTGGATGACTTTGGCCAATCCCCAGGAAGACAGTGAGTTCTAGTTCTGCCTTAAGGCATGAAAGCTCAGAGAACATGAAAGATCCCACAGTTCAATCCTGAACCACAAATCCTCTCTTCTATGGAAATCTTTTCCTAAACTCCCCAAAAGGATGGCAGCAGAGGGGAGATTCACACAACAGGTTGCACAACTGGGCGAGCTTTTCACTGCCTCAAGGTTTTGAGAGGGTGACAGGTTACACGCTGGGAGCCTTACTCTAGAAACGTAAGCGGGGCCGCTTGAGAGGATTCTCTATTTTTTTTCCAGCTGCAAAGATCCTTAACCCTTCCCCAGATCTTAAAAACTGCATATCCGAAGACGTTACCTTCTTCGTATCGAGGCTGCAAAAGGCTTTTAGCTGGAAAGCAGTTGGTCGGGTAACACTGCCCATCATCCAGCTTATAAAAGGCCGCCATGGTCTTCCTTCAGCCCTTAAGGCAAAGCAAAAGGTTAATTAAAACCTGCCCATCGGTCAGAAAACGGTGTAGGGGGTTGGACTAGATGGGCCTACAAGGTCCCTTCCAACTGTGACGATCTGTTATCTGTTAAGCAGGGTCCACGGGGTTAGGGTTATCCGCTGCAGGGATTCACTTAACCGAGGCAAGAAAGGTCAAATGGGAGCATTGCTTTCTTGAGCAGAAGGGTGGGACTAGACGACCTCTAAGGTCCCCCCCCCCAACGCTGGTATTTGTCCCCTTTGCAAATTTTTAAAAAATAAAATAACAGGTCTTTTGCAATCCCTGTTATTTCCAGGGGAGACCCCGAGGAGTGGGATTCTACCAGTTCGCACCTATTCGCTAGAACCAGTTGTTAACCTTCTAAGCAGTTCGGAGAACCGGTTGTTAGAAGAAATTACAGGGCTAATCCTGTAAGGAAGGCAGGAAGGAAACATTCTGGTGTTGCTTACAGAAACGGCCTCTCCATTAATCCTTATTACATTCTTGGCAGGACTAGACTTCCTGTCTCTGGAACTTCTCTGGAGTTTTTTCCCCCTCCTTTGCTGGTACTTTGCTTGTGTGACCATTCAAAGTTACAATGGCACTGAAAAAAGGGACTTACGGCCGTTTTTCACACTTACGACTGTTGCAGCAACCCCACACGGTCACAAGAGGCCAGGCGAGGAGATGCGTGCCTCGATGTGAGTGACATTGAGTTGGCTACGCCCAGCCAATAACATGACCACCAAGCCACGCCCACCAACTAAGCCACGCCCACAGAACCAGTTGTTAAAAAATGTGAATCCCACCCCTGGATAAACTCCCCCCCCCATGTCACTGCTTAACAAAGCAGCTAGGCCTCTGTGACATGGCCCAGAGGGACCCTTCTCAGCAGGCCCTCAGGAGACCCCTCCCCGCTAAGGAGACCACCACCTGCCCAGACCAGCAATGCGAGTGACGCATGGCGACGTGAGGATACAAGTCAACGTGAAACATTGCCGTGACGTCCCGCTCCAATGGCAGCCACCAGAGACCTCGTCGCCACCTTCACGGAGCTCGTTGCCCCCCTCACGAAGCACTGCCAAGGCCTCTTACAAAGTAAGCAGAGGGTCGTGGGAGTTATTTGGGGGGTGGGGGAAAATGGGACGACAACCAGGAGGGTGGGGGGGATTTATTACCATTCAGATCCCGGGCTTAGAAATCCCGAGATTTTAAACCCCCTCTGGTCCGTTCCTTCTGCGTCAAATCCATCAAAGAAGCTGGGCTAAGAGAGAATAAAGGCTGGTAGCGTTCCTTGAGGTCATCTAGTCCAACCCGCCCCCAAACCCTAGGGGGTAGGCGTCTCCAAATTAAACCATCTCAGGGTTTCATTTCTGGGCTGCTAAGAGCAACTCTTAAATGGCTTCAAGCGGCGTTCTTTCTCGTTATTGTATTTTTTAAAAGGGGTTATAGGTAGTCCTTGACTTACCAACCACAATGGAACCCAAACATTTCCGTTGCTAAGAGAGACAGTTGTTAAGTGAGTTTGGCTCTCGGCACCCGCTTTGGCACACAGTGTCCTATGTCGTTTTGTAAACTCCCACATCTTTTTTTAAAAAAGACAACAATAAAGAATAGAATAGAATAAGAATGAATAGAATAGAATAGAATAGAATAGAATAGAATAAGAATAAGAATTAATAGAATAGGAGAGAATAGAATGGAATAGAATAGAACAAAACAGAACAGAATAGAATTATTTATTGCCCAAGTGGGATTGGACACACAAGGAATTTGTCTTGGTACAAATTCTCTCAGTGTACATAAAAGAAAAGAGACATTCGTCAGAGTCCAGAATCAACAGGTACAACATTTAATGATAGTCAGAGGGTACAATAAGAATAGAAGGCCTTAGGAATAGAATTTAAATAGGATGGGATGGGATAGAGAATAGAATAGAATAGAACAGAACAGAATAGAAATATGGAATAGATTAGAATAGAAATATAGAATAGATTAGAATAGAAATATAGAATAGAATAAAATAGAAATATGGAATAGAAATATGGAATAGATTAGAAATAGAATAGAATAGAATTCTTTATTGGCCAAGTGTGATTGGACACACAAGGAATTCATCTTGGTGCAAATGCTCTCAGGGTACATAAAAGAAAAAATACATTTATCAAGAGTCCAGAATCATCAGGTACAACACTTAATAATAGTCATAGGGTGCAATAAGACATCAAGTCCTACTAGGAAACAGCTGCTTTAAAAGATTCCCAAAGCTTGACTGCACCATCCAATGATTTATGATTATCCAATGATTATTATTGCTTATAAGAGATCAATCTTTATACCCGATTTTATCTGTATTGTTTGTATATTATTAGCAAAATATATAAACAAGATTATGATCGCTGCAGTGTCTTGCGGGGGGTCATACAATCCCCTTTTTACTACCTTCTGATAAGCAAAGCCAGATGCACTTAAAAACCCTGTTGCTAACTTAACAACTGAAGTGATTCACAACAACGCCGGCAAGAAAGATGGCAAAACGGGGCCCAACTCACTTATAAAACGACTCGCTTAGCAACAGAAATCTGAGGCTCAGTTGGGATCCCAAGTTGAGGAATGCCAGTAAGCCTCCCAACAACCTTGCAAGGTAGGCCAGGCTGCTCGATTAAAAACACCGACCGAACCACTTCGCAGGCTGGGGTTTGCAGTAACACACACCGAACGCGTGTTGTTGAAGTAATCCCTTTTTCTGAGTTTATGCAATACACCCAAACCCAGGGGTGGGGGAACCAAACGAAAAGCTAAACGTTAACCCTGACCCAGATTTGCCTGTTTGGACCAACGTCTCCGCTGACGTTAGCCTGACCAGGTTGAGCGGGTGTCTTGTGGATGCAGCAACCTGAAATTACAACCGGTTTTGGTCCCCATAAAAAAAAAAGATGTTGAGAATTTGGAGAGGTTCGGAGACAAGCAACTATGATCAAAGCCCTGGAGAATAAAACATATGAAGAGCCATTGTAGGATTAGGGTTTGGGTAAATTCTAGAGAAAAGAAGAATTAGGAGTGACCTGATAGCACTATTCCAAGGACCAGAGGTGACATGATGGCATCTTTCCAGTATTTGAGGGGCTGCCCCAAAGAAGAGGCAGTCAAGCTATTCTCCAAAGCCCCCTGAAGAGGCAGGAGAAGAAGCAACGGGTGGAAACTCATCGAGGAGAGAAGCAACCTGGAATTAAGGAGGAATTTCCTAAGAGGGAGGACAATGAACCAGTGGGTGCTCCAACACTGGAGGTTTTTAAGAAGAGATTGAGACAGCCACTTGTGTGAAATGATTGTCTCCTTCTTGAGCAGGGGGTCGGAGTAGATGACCTCGGAGGTCTCTTCTGGTACTTGGTTATCAGGTAGGTCTAGTTTGATGAAAAGAAGGACCAGGGGTGACATGATAGCAGCCTTCCAATATTTGAAGGGCTGCCCCAAAGAAGAGGAAGGGGGTCAACCTATTGTCCAAAGCCCCTGAAGGCAGAACAAGAAGCAACTAAGGGAAACTGATCCAGGAGTAGAAGCAACCTGGAATTAAGAAGAAACTCCCAGACAATGAGGACAACTAACCAGTGGAACTCCTTGCCACTGGAAGCTGTGGGTGCTCCATCACTGGAGGTTTTTAAGGAGACAGTCACTTATCTGGAAAGGTATAATATGGAAGGTCCTCCTGCTTGAGCAGGGGGCTGGACTACAAGACCTCCAAGGCCCCTTCCAGCTCATTCATTCTATTCCAAACCCCAGTATGTGATGGGAGAGGACTACATAAGCCATAATCCACACCCACCCCGGTTGTGGGGGGGCCAGGCAAGCTTGGGGGAGGAGATGGGGATTGTAATACCACGCTGGAAAGAGCCCCAACTTGGGCAAAGTCAGTGAAATGAATGAATTAATGGGGGGGGGAAAGACTTAATTAAAACTTTTTGTTAAAAAAAAAAGGAATGGGGGAGGCAAACCATAGAGCGTGGAGTCCTCCCGTGGCTAGAAAGACCCCCGCGCCTTTTTTTTTTTCCCTCTCTCCAACCCCAGCAGGAGGGAGGACGGCGGTTCCGACTCCGGCTTCAGCCCCGGCCGATCGGCACGACGGGCGGCCTTCCTTCCTCGGGCTCCTTTCGCCGGTCCAGCGAACCGCGATTCCCTCACGGTTTCTCTCACGATGGTTCCCCCCGGTAGCCATGGCAACCCGCCCGCCAGGAAAACTCCACTTCCCAGGCTACACCGCGCGCGGGCACAGCTTCCTATAGGGCGGCGCTTCCCCGTCCCGGCGTCCTTTGCGCGGGCCTCTCCCCGTTCGGCCAATCGGCGGCGAACAGGTCGCGAAGCGGGGGGCGGGGAAAAAGGAGGAGTCAAGATGGCGGCGAAAGGCGGCGGCGCGGGAAGCGGAGGCGGCGGCGGAGCCAACAAGAACGGGATCCTGGACAAGGTAGCGGCTCGGCCGGGAGGTTCCTCGGCGTCCGGGGGCGTTCCCCCTCCGGGACGAGGCAGCGAGGGCGGCCGGGGTGAAGGCCTCCCCAGCCCGGTTCTCCTCAGCAGCGTCTCCCCACCCCGGGCAGGCCGGCCTGGCTGTCCACGTCGGCCCGGGAGCTGAGGGCGCCGCGTTGCCTCAGGAGAGACACAGAGAGAGAGAGAGAGAGAGAGAGAGAGAGAGAAAGCGCGGGGACTACAACTCCCAGAATCCTCATCCGCCCGTCTGGGATACAGGGGGGGGGGAGGGAGGGAGGGAGAGAGATGCTCGTCGTTGATTGGCTAGCTGGGAATCCCTAAGAATCCGCATTCACACGTGTTGACCCCTGGGATCCTGCAGGGAGAGAGCAGTTTTACCTCAACTTAGCTTTTTATCTCGTATATATTGAATATTGCACCTATTTTTTTTAATTGATGCGTGTGTCTGCATGCATACCTGCTGCTGATTTGTTGAAATTGACGTTTGTGCTGGTAAGTGCAGGTAGTCCTCGACTTGCGACCGTCGAGTGACCGAAATGACAGGGACGTGGGTGAAAGTGGCTTGTGACCGTTTGTCACCCTTAACGGGCCGTTGAAGCAGGTGGTCAAAAATCAGATGCATGCTGTGTACTTACGACATTTGTAGTATCCCCAGGGTCACGTCATGTGATCAGAATTGGGACGCTTGGCAACTGACTCGTCTTTGTGACGGTTGCAGAGTCCCGAGGTCATGTGATCCAATCTTCTGGCAAGCAGGGAAGCCAGATTCACTTAACAACCGTGTGGCTAACTGAACAGCTGCAAGGACCCCATAGTTTTACCCTTTTAACTTAGTGTTTTACCTTGTATGTTGTATTGTGCCCAAACCTTCTGACAAGCAGGGAAGCCAGATTCACTTAACAACCGTGTGGCTAACTGAACAGCTGCAAGGACCCCGTAGTTTTACCCTTTTAACTTAGTGTTTTATCTTGTATGTTGTACACGGTGGTTTTTTTGTTTTAATTTATGTGTAGGTATGCATGTATATTTGCTGATGTTTTGTTGAAATTGATATTTGTGCTGGTAGTCCACAACTTGAAAGAGTTCATTTAGTGACCAAAATGACAGTGATATGTACAAAAGACCACACCTAGAGTAGTGCATCCAGTTTTGGTCACCACACCATAAATAAAGATGTTGAGACTCTAGAAAAAGTGCAGAGAAGAGCAACCAGGATGATTTAGGGGACTGGAGGCTAAAACATATGATGAACGGTTACAGGAACTGGGCCTGGCTAGTCTAGTGAAGAGAAGGACCAGGGGAGATAGGAGAGCAGTCTTCCAATGTTTGAAAGAGGGGCTGCCCCAGAGAGGAGGAGGGGGGTCAAGCTATTTTCTAAAACACCTGAAGGCCAGACAAGAAATAATGGATGGAAACTGATCAAGGAGAGATTCAACCTGGAAACAAAGAGAAACTTTCTGACAGTGAGAACAATCAACCCGTGGAATAGAAGTTGCCTTCAGAAGTTGTTGGAGCTTCATCCCTGGAGACTTTCAAGAAGAGACTGGACTGCCCTCTGTCAGAAATGGTGTAGGGTCTCCTGCTTGTGCAGGGGGTTGGACTAGATGACCTACAAGGTCCCTTCCAACTCTGATTATCTGTTATCTGTTAGAAGTGACTTAAGATCGTTTTTCACACTTACGACACGTCACAGCATCCCCATCGTCACGTGATCAAAATTCAGACACTTGGCAACTCGCCTTTATGATGGTCCCAGGGTATTTTGGACTCCATTGTGGTCATAAGTTGAGGACTACCTGTATTTCAAAGTCTAAAGTACTGTGTCAAATCCTCACTCTTTTGCTGTGCTTATTTATTCTCCCTGTTGTCCTCTGGTCTCATTTCAATTTCACAGGCAGATTTCCTCACCCTGTGCAGCTTTCCTTACATTGAAAGCAAAAATAAAATCATTTTTCACTTAATAGTCCTGCCCAGACATTGGTTATTGGACCTTAAGAAACAAGCTCTTCTTTGTTACTATAAGTCTTAGAGGAGGAAAGCGTTTTACAGCAGCAATGCCTTTACTGCTTTCTTTTTCCTTACTTCTGTGTTGAGAATAAAAACACACGCCTTTTCAGCCCTTGTCTTAGAGGACATTCTGGTCCATAAGCAAGTTTACTGCCTGATTTGATTTTTTTTTTTTTAAAAAAAAGGTTAGAATTAAGTTGTCATAGTTGAAATTTTTTTAGACATGGCCGTTGGGTTTCAGAAGGGATGATGTGTCTTTCTTTGAAGCTAGCAACAGGAAGTCAAGCGATAGGAAGAACGCCAAAAATGAGAAGGAGGTGAGGTTTCGTTAGACATTAATAGTTCTTTGCTTGACTCCAGCAGGCTGTGTTCATATACAGGTAGTGCCTGGCTTAACGACCACAATTGGTTCCGTCGCTAAGCAAAATGGTTCTTAAGACTCGAAAAAATACAGAGAAGAGCAACCAGGATGATTAGGGGACTGGAGACTAAGGCATATGAAGAACGGTTACAGGAACTGGGCCTGGCTGGTCTAGAGAAGAGGAGGACCAGGGGAGGCAGGAGAGCAGCCTTCCAAAATTTGAGGGAGGGGCTGCCCCAGAGAGGAGGAGGAAGGGGGTCAAGCTATTCTCCAAAGGACCCAAAGGCCAGACAAGGAACAATGGAAACTGATCAAGGAGAGATTCAACCTAGAAACTTTGTCAGAAATGGTGTAGGGTCCGCTGCTTGGGTTGGGGGGGGTTGGACTAGATGACTTACAAGGTCCCTTCTGATTATCTGTTATCTGAGTTTTGCCCCGTTCTATGACTTTTCTTGCCACCATTGTTAAGTGAATCACTGGAGTTCTTAAGTTAGTCGCATGGTTATTCGGTGACTCTGGCTTCCCCACTGAGTTTGCCAGGAAAAGGGTCGCAAATGGAGATCAGTGACTCTGGGACAAGGCGACCATCCTAAATACGAACCAGTTGCCAAGCGTCCGATCCCATGTCCAGTGGGATGCTGCAACGGACGTAAGTGTGAAAAACAGCCCTAAGTCGATTTTTTTTTTTAGTGATGTAGCTTCAAATGGTCCCTAAAAGCACGGGGCCGGGGCTCCCCGTATCTAGTAGCTCCCCAAAGTTAGAATTAAAGCGTCCCTGGGCAGCCTTTGTCCAGCTTCTGAACCTGTTTTAGTCAGGTGCAGTTACGGGGTTCAAGACCCCCGTGGCTTTTGCATGAGAAGATGCTGGAAACTTGGCATTTTGGCAAAATTGGAGCAGGTCTCATCTTAGCATTGGGATTAGATCCTCCGTGCTACGTAGCCTATCGGACAGCAAGGGATCATAACGCACTTTCAGGATGGGGAGAATGCTTTTAAGTCTTCCGCGAACAATCTTTTTCGTGTCTTTTGAGGGTCTTCCCTGGGTAGTTTGGCATTGGGGTGTGTGTGTGTGTGTGAGAGAGAGAGAGAGAGAGAGAGAGAGAGAGATCCACCTCATTGCCATATGGTTTTAATGAAGATAATAAGAGCTTTGGGTGAATATTGGGTGAAATTATCACCGAGGAAGTATGTTTAATGCTTGAATTTAAATATAGCTTCTTATTTAGGATTAGAGATAATACAATCCACCTTTCCTCCGAGGGCTCAAGACGAGGTACATAGCACCTTCCTCAACATATACGTGTCCTCAATTTACGAACCACAATTTATGTTGCCGAGCAAGGCGGTTAAGTGAAATTTTGCCTCATTTTACAACATTTCTTGCCACAACCGTTAAGGGAATCGCTACAGGGGTGAAGTTTTTCGTATGGTTGTTAAGTGAATCTGGCTTCCCCGATGGGGAATTTGGATTGACTTAACGACCGTGTTGCTAACTCAATCACAGCACAGTTTCACTTAACAGCTGTGGCGCGACAAGTTGTAAAACGGAGCGAAATGTCTCACTTAACCACAGAAATGTTGGTCTCAATTGTGGTTGTAAGTCAAGGGCTAACTGTTAATCTCTGGTCTTGGCCTGCAGCAAGGAGCATGAATAAATTGCTTTGTTTGCACAATAGAACTAGTGATTAATTTAAGAATAATGCACTCGGTAAATCTAATTTTGGAGTGCACAGTGCCTCCTGAATGATCGCCCGGGCAGGATTCTCCAAAGGTGTTTGCTTATTTTGCGGCCAAGCTTGTCATTTGAAACATAAGCCCAATATAATCATTACTGTTGGGTCTTTACTGTGTTGAGAAATATTATAAATATTGTGTTCTCAGGTTATTCGCATGAACTTTCTACTAAGCAATCTCCCTTCTCAGAACAAGCCCTTTTTCCCCCTTTCATGTGTTTTTATTAAACAATAATAATTGTGACAATAGCGCATACCTCTCCGCGTCATACTGATGAAAACAGATTTACGGTCAATACTGCAGGTAGCACCTGGCCATGGGTGAATCTGGAACTTAATATCAGGGACAAAAAAAAACATTAATTTCATTTATTAAATTAGGTGTGGCCGTCTGCCTGCTTAGACTCTGGGCAGCTTAGAAAATAGCAAAAGCGATAGAAGCAAACAAACGCACAAGCCCAAATTAAAATAACCGGAGCAATAAATCTTGATCATCAGATCTACCAACAAACTGGGTCAAAAGAGAGAAGCTCACTTTAGCAATACTCTTGGAACAAGGGGTTGAATTAGATGACCTCTGAGGTGTCTTCCAGCCCTGGATTGCTGTGCTCTTTCAAACACGTTAAATCTAGGCCTTATTTAGGTCTTATGGCACGGATGGGCAACTCTGGCAATTTTATAACCTGTGGACTTCAACTCCCAGAATCCCTCAGGCTGCTGGCTCAGGAATCCTGGGAGTTAGTCCACAAGTCCTAAAGTGGCAGAGTTGCCCATCCCTGTATTATGGGCTGACTGGTGGAACCCTACAAAAGTGAACCTCATTACTTTCTCTTGGGCCGATGGCTGCCCCTCGGGATTCCTGAAAGAACGCCTTTCCTTTTCCTCAAATTAAAATAAATAAATAAGCATTGTTGAAAGCTTGCATGTTTAATTCAGTTGTGCTGACGATGCGCTTTGTACAAAAGCGAATTCTGGAGGCCTTTGTCATTTCCAAACTCTGATGTAACCCCTAGGAAGACCCGGGGTGTCTTTTCACCAGCATAAATCTGAAAGTCACAACTGGCTCCAGGGTAGAGCCTTGTCAAGACAAAACAACAGTCTTCACACAACCTACTGAGCCTAATTCAGTTGTTTTCATTTAATTTGATGGGAATCCAACATGGGGCAGAAGTAAGGGGGCATTTGCCATCTTCTCCACCACCCACCCCACCCAAAAAATTGGTTTCTAACCCCTTAAATTTCTTTCTAAACCCCTGAATTTGTTTCTAAACTTTTTTTTTTTTGCCTCTCAGTGGAAAATCGACGACAAACCCGTGAAAGTGGACAAATGGGACGGGTCAGCGGTGAAGAATTCGCTGGATGATTCCGCCAAAAAGGTTTAAAAAAACACCAACTTCCTCCCTTTTGGAATAGAGGATGGGCTCCTCCCCCCAGTTCTGTGTCTTTCCTATTAATTCCTCCCCCACCCCCCATTCTTGTTTTGGGGCCGGTCAGCACGGAATATGATTCTCTAGTGTCTGTGCGTCCCTCTGCATTGCTTAAGGCCCTTTTCTCCTCAAGCTGTTGACCTGCCTCCCTGATAATCCCCCCAACACAACAAGCAAACCCTACTCCCTTCTGACACTGATGGTGTTACATAGTTGGGTCATGAAATGTCTACAGGAAAACAACCCCACTCAGAGAACACCAAGGACCCCCACAGTCCTTCCTCTTCCCTTTCTCCACTTCCTCATTCTCTCCCTCCACTCCACACCTCCCATTCCTTTATAACACGGAAGATGCCACCTAGTTGGGTGAGGAAACGTCTGTAAGAAAACAACCCAGCTTAGAGTCTACTTAAGGACCTCATAGTCCTCCCCCCACCCCCCGCTTCCTCCTCCGCACACTTCGGGCACTGATGATGTTCCCCAGTTGGGTCATGAAACATCTGCAAGAAAACCATGCAGCTCAGAGTCCTCCTCCCTGCAAACCCCAGTCCCTCCCATCCAGCACCGATGATGTTCCCCAGTTGGGCCACGAAATACTTGTAAGAAAACCACCAACAAGCACACAGAGCACACTAAGGACCTCGTAGTCCTGCTCCCCCTCCTCCTCCTCCTCCTCTCTGCAAAGCCCCCTAGCACTGATGATGTTCCCCAGTTGGGTCTACGAAACGCCTGCAAGAAAACCACCCAGCTCAGAGAGCACCAAGCGTCTCCACCCCCCCCCCCACACACACACATTTCAACCCCGAACCCCCGAGGTTCTCTCCTTCTCGTCGAGCCCCTTCCTTCCCTTGGAGGATGCAGGCCCTGGGCTAACCTGGGCCCTTCTTTCCGCTTCCCAGGTCCTTTTGGAAAAGTATAAATACGTAGAGAACTTCTGCTTGATCGACGGGCGCCTTATCATCTGCACCATCTCCTGCCTCTTCGCCATCGTGGCTTTAATATGGGATTACCTTCACCCCTTCCCGGAATCGAAGCCGGTGCTCGCCGTCTGCGTGGTGTCATATCCTTTTTCCCGCTGCTCCTCGTTTTTGAAGGAGAATTCTCTGCTTTCCATCCATCGCTGGTTCCTTGGTTGGACCACTGGGAAGCCCTAAGCTGAGTTTCCTGGCCGTTTTGTGTGTGTGTGTGTGTGTGTGTGAGAGAGAGAGAGAGAGAGGGGGGTTAGAATAGAATGGAAAGGAAGGGGAGAGGAGAAGAGAGAATAGAATAGAATAGAATAGAATAGAATAGAATAGAATAGAATAG
>NW_020770902.1:0-17560 GCF_900518735.1 Pseudonaja textilis | reverse complement strand
AATTCCTTTCAGTTCGGCTGCGCCGGCTACTGTAATCGCTCTAGAAATCAGAGACTCTATGATCTCAATTCCTTTCAGTTCGGCTGCGCTGGCTACTGTATTGGCGACTATCCAGGCGCGACTATTGCCTAACCATAGAGCGCCGTCTAGCAAGCAGTGGCTAGATCGTCCGAGCTCTAGCTTCATAGGATTAGCTGGGGGCTTGCTGGCTCCTAAAAGTTCATGAAATTCTTGGTTTTGGGCGCAGCCCCTAAATGATTTACAGCCTGCCATCTTCATCTTATTAATAGAAAAATACGGGCCAGAACTTGGCAGTTTCTCCCACGTGCTTTCCAATGACATTTAAATAAGGAGAGACTATCACCCTCTCTGTGTTACTATTATGCTCTCTGCTCACTCAAGCAGCCTTCCCAATTTCCAGAGTACTAAGATTTCAGCCTTGAGAATTCCCAGGCTGCTTGGGCAAAAACACTTGGAGGTCACTAGTTTCCAGGCTGGAAGCTGATCTAAAGATTCCTGCATTTTAGCAGGGTTTGGCTGTCACTGGAGATAAAAACTCTGCATCCTTAAAAATGTATTACCTATTTACGTGAGAGCCAGTTTTGGCTGTTCCTGGATCTGCAGACCCTGGCTATGATCAATCATGCCCTAGTTACCTGCATATCAAATGACTTCAATAAATTCTGCATAAGCCACCATTGAAGGGTATCCAAAAGTTACAGCTGGTAGAGAATGCAATGGCCGGATTGCTTATATGTGTTTCTGAAGCAGCACATGTCACACCTCTGCTCCCTGAGCTGCCTTGGTTGCCAGTGTGCTTGCGGGTCCAGTCCAGTTTGCTGGTTTTGCCTTTGAAAGCTCCTCCTGGAGTGGGATTGAGCCTTTCCCTGCTTATTTCAGCCTATTTGATGACAAAGCTGGCAAAGAAGACATGCGGCAAGCACCATCAGCCTTTGGTGGATGCAGGAGCCATGGCCCCCACATTATGGAATTTTTTGATCTTTTTAACCTCACAGTTTTATACTGCTATTTATGACATTGTAATAATCCGATTGGAGGCCTATACTTTTAGCCAATTAAAATGAATACAATGTATTGACTCTCTTTTTATTGAAGAACTCAAGACGTCATACAAAGCAGTTCCTGGTTGGCATTCTGAGCCAAGAAAAACGCCAATTTCTCATTTTAAATTCCCCCTGCCAGCCAACCGATATGCACTGACGTATTTTCGGCCTCTCAATTGTCATCTTAAATTGGGATTTCATAACACCTTGCAAGCCTGAATATATTGAAAAACTGATTTTTCAATATAATTTATATTAATAATTTTAAACAGAAGATCAAAAACAAACAGAAACAAATACACCAAATAGACGAAAAAAGAAATTAAAAGTGTCAAAAGAAAAGGCTAGAAAGAAAGAAGTTACTTCCAATCTCCTTTACAATAATTATAATTAGAAATACAAAATTACTTCTTACTCTATGGTTACAAAAACTCTCTTTTCGATAATCTGGTTTGTTTTTTTATAATCACAACTGTAAATGATAACTTCATTTTTTGTTCTGTTTCACACAAATCTCTAATCTCTAACTTCCAATCAATAATTAATGTAGAGAATGTCTTCTCTCCAACTGAGGAAATCAATATAGTTGTCTCTGAAAATTCCATCATCACCACCAACCATTCCTCTATTGTGGTTAACCTTGAATCTTTGGTGTACATAATACAGTTAATCTTTGACAATAGGAGTTGAAATTTGGATCCTAGGACAGGGGTCCCCAACCACCAGGCTGCAGAAGTGGCAGGCAAGCATGCACGTACGCATGCATCTCCACTTGCACGAGAGACAAGGAATCTCAGAAAGAATTTGGACTTGCCAACTCAAATCTCATGTTCAATATTATGTAAGACATGTTTTATTAAAAGAATGAGGCAGGACATTAGTTAATTCCTCAGCTGAGCTTGCAATCAGAGATGGGAAATGACATTCAAAAATCCTCTACATACGTCAAATTTTGTCTCATGTGGAATTTCTTATGGGTGATAAAGGAGGAATTTTGTGTGAAACACTGTCCACAATCTGGGCATTTGAATAGTTTCTCCCATGTCTGTAACCTTACATGATCCATGAGGCTACACTGAGCACTGAAATCTTTCCCAAAATCCGGACATTCATGGGGTTTCTCTCCAGTGTGAGTCCTCCAGTGTATCACCAAGTCGGAATTCTCAATAAAACTTTACCCACACTTCAGACACTCATACGGTTTTTCTCCTATGTATCACCAGAGCGGAATTCCAATGCAATTGGATGTTGATGCTGAGTATTTCTTCTGGTTGAGTCTCTTGTGTCTAAATAAACTTGGCTCTTTGGCTGAAAATAATCCAGCAAGCTGAAAACAAGCAATGTATATCCTTGGGAAAAGTTGTCTTTGATCCCATCAAGCTTTCCTTCCAATCAGAAAACTGATGGCTTTTATCCGGTATGAGTCCTCATCTTTAACAATAGTAGAGTTGTGACTGAAACACTGACCACAGTTTAGGCATCTGAATGGCTTCTGATCTGTGTGTAAATTGACATAATTTATTAGATTAGACCTACTTGTGAAAGCTTTCTGACAACTGGGACATTCAGTTTCCTATTATTCCACCAGGTGGGAATGCCAACTAAAACTTTTCCCACAATCCAAGGACTCATTCTGTGTGAATCCTCTGATGTCTCACCAGGTCAGACTTCCAACTGAAAGCTTTCCCACAATTTGGACACTTATAGGGTTTCTTTCCCATGTGAGTCCTCTGGTGTATCATTAGGTTGGCATTCTGACTGAAACCTTTCCCACAATTGAGACACTTATATGGTTTCTCGCCTGTATGGGTCCTCTGGTGTCTCTCCAGGTTGGAATTCTGACTGAAACATTTCCCACAAACTAAACACTCATACGGTTTCTCTCCTGTATGGGTCCTCTGGTGTATAAGCAGATTGGAATTCTGCTGGAAACTTTTCCCACAATCTGGACACTCATGTGGTTTGTCGCTCGTGTGAGTCCTCTGTTGTTGCACAAGGTTGGAATTCCAACTGAAATCTTTCTCTCCTATGTGTGTCCTCATATGCGTCACTAGGGCAGAATTATTATTGAAACTTTTCCCACAATCTGGACACTCATATGGTTTCTCCCCAGTGTGAGTCCTCTGGTGTATCACCAGATTAGAGTTTTGACTGAAACTTTTCCCACAATCCGGACACTCATATGGTTTCTCGCCCGTGTGAGTCCTCTGGTGTATCACCAGGAAAGAGTTCTGACTGAAACTTTTCCCACAATCTGGACACTCATATGGTTTCTCTCCTGTGTGAATCCTTTGGTGTTGCACAAGGTTACAATGAATATTGAAACTTTTCCCACAAACTGGACATTCATATGGTTTTTCTCCTGTGTGAATCCTCTGGTGTTTCACAAGGTTAGAATTATTATTGAAACTTTTCCCACAATCTGGACAGTCATATGGTTTCTCCCCAGTGTGAGTCCTCTGATGTATCACGAGGCAAGAGTTTCGACTGAAACTTTTCCCACAATCCGGACATTCATATGGTTTCTCTCTGGTGTGAGTCCTCTGGTGTATCACCAGGCGAAAGTTCTGACTGAAACCTTTCCCACAATCTGAACACTCATACGGTTTCTCTCCTGTGTGAGTCCTCTGGTGTATCACCAGGCAAGAGTTCTGACTGAAACTTTTCCCACAGTATAGACACTCATATGGTTTCTCTCCTGTGTGAGTCCTTTGGTGTTGCACAAGGCTGGAATTATTATTGAAACTTTTCCCACAATCCGAACATTCATATGGTTTCTCCCCAGTGTGAGTCCTCTGGTGTATCACCAGGCAAGATTTCTGACTGAAACTTTTCCCACAATCTGGACACTCATATGGTTTCTCCCCTGTGTGAGTCCTCTGGTGCATGACCAGATTGGAATTCTGCTGGAAACTTTTCCCACAGTATAGACACTCATATGGTTTCTCTCCGGTGTGAGTCCTCTGGTGTTTCACAAGGTTAGAATAATTATTGAAACTTTTCCCACAATCTGGACACTCATACGGTTTTTCCCCAGTGTGAGTTCTCTGGTGTATAACCAAGTAGGCATTATGACTAAAGCTTTTTCCACAATCTGGACACGCATATGGTTTCTCTCCAGTGTGAGTTCTCTGGTGTATCACCAGGTAAGAGTTCCGACTGAAACTTCTCCCACAATCTGGACACTCATATGGTTTCTCCCCTGTGTGAGTTCTCTGGTGTAACACCAGGTAAGAGTTCCGACTGAAACTTTTCCCACACTCTGGACACTCAAATGGTTTCTCTCCAGTGTGTGTCCGCTTGTGTATCACCAGCGTGGCATGCTTACTAAACTTTTTGCCACACTGTGGGCACTGGTAGGGCTTTTCTCCAATATGGGTTCTTTTATGCTGAATAAGTTGGGAAGTGTAGTGAAAAGCTTCACCACATTCGGAGCATTTGTATGGTTTTTCACCAGTGCGGATCTTCTGATGCATAATCAGCTCTGATTTACAATATCTGTTTTTCCGACAACATGAATATCTGTGGAGCTTTTCCACCACTGATAGTCTTAGATTTTTGAGGAGGTCAAAAATATTTGTGATCTCTTCTTGGATGGTTCAGGCTGATAGGTTGAGGCCTGCATTATTGTCTGGAATGAGCGCTTCCTCCCCACCAACTTCTAGATATTTCTTCTTTTTCTGAATCTGGAAATGTTCCACCTTTATTGTTTGATATGTTTCCTTGAGTTCCACACACAATACTTCTCCAGCACAAAACTCTTCTATTTTGTTTTGTTGTCTTTTCCTGGCTGGGGAAGGAAACAAGTTTTGTAGCTATCTGGAGGAATTGGAACAGATGTTGTTCCCAGATCTAGCGGTTTCACTTTCGTTTTTAAAGCTGCTGTTGATTCTCTGTCGGGCAGAAGGGGGTTCTTTGGTGTTGCCTTGGTCTGTAAGATTCACAAAAAAAGAGATACTTTAATTTATCTTCATAAAATGGTTGCAAGATGTGAAAATAAAAGAAAAAAAAGCATAAATAACAATGAAAAAGCAATCATGCCAAAATGTTAGATTAATCACTGCCATTCATTTTGACACATAAAAGACTAATTTCAAATGTTCATACAATCATGGAATTCTATTGTTGACTCGTGCAAATCAGTTTGTCAACACTGCAAATTTTTATAATCATATAGGTACCAAAATACACTGCTCAAAAAAATAAAGGGAACGCTTAAACAACACAATGTAACTCCAAGTCAATCACACTTCTGTGAAATCAAACTGTCCACTTAGGTAGCAACACTGATTGATAATCAGTTTCATATGCTGTTGTGCAAATGGAATAGACAAGAGGTGGAAAGCATAGGCAGTTAGCAAGACATCCCCAATAAAGGAGTGGTTCTGCAGGTGGTGACCACAGACCACTTCTCAGTTCCTATGCTTTCTGGCTGATGGTTTGGTCACTTTTGAATGCTGGCGGTGCTTTCACTCTAGTAGTAGCATGAGACGGAGTCTACAAC
Source organism: Pseudonaja textilis (assembly GCF_900518735.1). The sequence goes on along the minus strand of NW_020770902.1, from coordinate 11,992 downwards.
CCAGGTAGTGCAGCTCATCCAGGATGGCACATCAATGCAAGCAGTGGCAAGAAGGTTTGCTGTGTCTGTCAGCATAGTGTCCAGAGTATGGAGGCGCTACCAGGAGACAGGCCAGTACATCAGGAGACGTGGAGGAGGCCGTAGGAGGGTAACAACCCAGCATTAGGACTGCTACCTCCGTCTTTGTGCAAGGAGGGACAGGAGGAGCACTGTCAGACCCCTTCAAAATGACCTCCAGCGGGCCACAAATTTGTATGTGGCTGTTCAAATGGACACAAACAGACTCCATGAGGGTGGTATGAGGGCCCAACATCCACAGGTGGGGGTTGTGCTTACAGCCCAACACTGTGCAGGACGTTTGGCATTTGCCAGAGAACACCAAGATTGGCACATTCACCACTGGCGCCCTATGATCTTCACAGATGAAAGCAGGTTCACACTGAGCACATGTGACAGACGTGACAGGGTCTGGAGAGGCCGTGGAGAACGTTCTGCTGCCTGCAACATCCTTCAGCATGACCAGTTTGGCAGTAGGTCAGTAATGGTGTGGGGTGGCATTTCTTTAGGGGGCCGCACAGCCCTCCATGTGCTCACCAGAGGTAGCCTGACTGCCATTAGGTACTGAGATGACATCCTCAGACCCCTTGTAAGACCATATGCTGGGGCGGTTGGCCCTGGGTTCCTCCTAATGGAAGACAATGCTAGACCTCCTGTGGCTGGAGCGTGTCATCAGTTCCTGCAAGACGAAGGCATTGATGCTATGGACTGGCCCGCCCGTTCCTCAGACCTGAATCCAATTGAGCACATCTGGGACATCATGTCTTGCTCCATCCAGCAACGCCACATTGCACCACAGACTGTCCAGGAGTTGGGGGATGATTTAGTCCAGGTGTGGGAGATCCCTCAGGAGACCATCCCCCACCTCATCAGGAGCATGCCCAGGCACGTGGAGGCCACACACACCACTGAGCCTCATTTTGACTTGTTTTAAGGACATCACATTAAAGTTAGATCAGCCTGTAGTGTTTTTTTCCACTTTAATTTTGAGTGTAAGTCCAAATCCAGACCTCCATGGGTTGCTAAATTTGATTTCCATTGATAATTTTTGTGTGATTTTGTTGTCAGCACATTCAACTATGTAATGAATAAAGTATTTAATAAGAATATTTCATTCATTCAGATATAGGATGTCTTATTTTTGTGTTCCCTTTATTTTTTTGAGCAGTGTATATTGATAGGAACACGGATACACATATATTCACACAAAATACAGAAACACACCCCTCTACCTGTGTACCATATGTATGTATCAGTGGTGGGATTCAAGTAATCTAATAGGTCATGTGGGCGTGGCCAGGTGGGCATGTGACTGGGTGGGCGTGATGTGGTCATGTGACTGGGTGGGCATGGCCAACTCAATGTCACTCACCTCAAGGAGTGCCTCACCTGGCCCCTCCCCTCACAGCTATTCCTTGTCACACTCAGCCTCAACGCATCTATAGTTCTGTAAAAATGTTGTTCACCTTTTTTGACTTTATTATCTACATACTATTAATGTACTTTCTTGGACCACTGAAAGGAGGAAATGGCTCACATGCTTTCCCCAAGAGTGTGATAGGTAACAGGCTTTTAAGGGGTTGCTATAAAGAAGAGGGGGTGGGGGCAATGTATTTTCCAAAGAAGCAGAAGGCAAAACAAGAAGCAATGGATGGGAACTGAACAAAGAGAGAAGCAATGTAAAACTAAGGAGGAACTTCCAATGAGAACCATTAACCAATGGAACTACCTGTCTCCAGAAGTTCTGAGTGCTCAATCATTGGAAGTTTTTAAGAAAAAGACTGGACAGCCATTTCCCTGAAATGGCATAGGGTTCCCCCCAAGGTCCCTTCTAAGTATTATTCTGTTATTCTGACACATTTCCCAGGCCCTCTACTCAGAATTTGGCACCCTTAGTTTTCCTGGCTCAGCAGGGGGTTGGACTAGAAGACCTCTAAAGTCACTTTCAACTCTGTTATTTTGTTATTCCTGAGCTAAATAGCTAAGGCCCTCATTGGGACCCTATCTCTTTTGCTCCTTCTGGACTAATGAGTTTAAGAGCTGCCTCTAGACGTTCGTTTTAATAACTTTTAGAAACCTGCAGTTGAAAGTATTTCATGTCTGCTTACTCTGAAGACCCAAATTTATTTGGAATTTAATCCCAAGCTGATTGACCTTTTGGCATTTCTCTTGATGCTTCTCCAAAGTGCATCTCCAAGAAGCCACATCTTTCTCTCTCTCTCTCTCTCTCTCTCACACACACAAAATTCCCTTGTCTTGGAGACTTTAGAATCATAGGCTAGGTCCCTTGGAGGTCTTATAGTTGAACCTTCTGCTCAAGGCAGAAGACCTCATATATACTTGTGGGTCTGCAGACATCCCAGCTTCGGCTGGAAGAACTGCAGGCAGCCTTCCTGGCCACACACTTCCTTCTCCCGCTGCCCCATGTGAGGCGGGAGGCCCGAGAGAAACCACCTAGTCAGGGCAAACAGCCCTTCATGACCTAGCTAGCCCTTCCCGAGGAGCAAAGCATGGCTTGGACAAACTGATCCATCCTGAAGGTAACCTGCAGACCAGCGGCGGTGGAGGCAGAAGGAAGAAAGCGAGCTCCAGACCAGTGGTAGTGGTCGCACTCCAAGAGGGCAGGCGGATGTCCCGGGGCTGCACATGAGCACTGCAGCAGAGGAGCAGTCTCGGCTCCAGTGCAGCGTCTCCCCCAAGAGCCACCTGCCCATCTGCTGGCTGCGGGACCTGATATGGAGGGGAAGGCAAGTGGGTGGCAGTCTCCCGTAGGCTCCGTGGAAACCGAGCGCGCCAGGCAAAAAGGCAAGCGAGCCTCGCCATGTCTCACCAAGGCATCTCTTTGGCTGAGCATAGGGGCTATTTGTATATAGGAAACATACCACAGTAGTAATGGGAGACTTTAACTACCCTGATATCAACTGGGAACCTAACTCAGGAGATCAAACAGATTCTTAACCAACTTAGCTGAGAACTTTGTAATCCAAAAGGTAGAGGAGGGAACTAGAGGAAAAACTGTACTGGATCGAATTAATAAAAAGAAGTGATAGAAGAAATTGAAGTTGCTGGAACCTGGGGTGAAAGTTATCATGCCATATAATCCAACCTGTGTCTTAAAATAGAGTTGATTTTAACAAACTCAGAGAGATCCTTAAGCTAAATTTCATGGATAAAAATCCTGAAGGGGAAAACAACTCACAAAAAATGGGAAACTGAAAAATATGATCATAAAAGCCCAGTCCAACACAATAACACTAAAAAAGAAAAACAAGAAATCCAAGATAAAATCAGAATGATGTCATAAAGACCAATCGGATAAACTGAAAGATAAAAAGGATAAGTACAAAAAATGGAAAGAAGGACACATTACTAAGGCAGAATATCAGCAGATAGCCTGAATGTGCAAAGATAAACTCAGGAAAGCAAAGGCGCAGAATGAACACAGACTTGCAACAAAAGACAAAGACAATAAAAAAAAGTTTCTTTCAACATATAAATAACAAAAAAACCGAGGAAACAGTTGGTTCACTAAAGTGTGAAGATACCAAGGAAGTTACAGGCAGTAGACATGTAGCCAATCAGCATTCTTTGCATCAGTCCTCGCACAAAAGGAAACTATTGCCCAACCTACCAAAAATATAACTGTAAAAGACAGACTAGAAATAAAAATTAAAATAAGTAAGCAAATGGCAAGAGTACCTGTCTAACCTTGATAAATATAAATCACCTGATGGGTTACAGCCCAGAGTTCTGAAAAAGCTGGTAGATGTCATCTCAGAACCATTGTATCATATCTTTAAAAAATCTCGGAGCACTGGGGAACTATCAGAGGTTCGGAAAAGAGCTGATGTGGTTCCCATCTTCAAAAAAGGAATAAAAACAGACCCACGAAACTACAGACCAACAATCACCCTAACATCAATATCTAGAAAGATACTGGGAAAAAATAATTTTAAAGAAACCTGTGACTAAGTGACTAAATTAGCAGACCAGCCACAAAGTAGACCACAACCTATTTCTTGCTCAGCTAGAAAAATGTGGGATAGACAACATCCCCACCAGATGAATTTGTAGCTGGCTGACAAACAGTACTGGGCAAGTAATTCTTAAGGGTACCAGATCCACATGGAGGGGACTAAGCAGTGGGGTACCACAAGGTTCTGCCTTAGGCCCAGGACTCTTCAGGATCTTCCTAAAGGAAGGAGAACTCTTCAAAGCTGCAGATGACACTCAGCTGGCAGGAAGAGCCAACACCCCGGAGACAAGCTCAGGATCCAAAAAGATCTTGACAGACTTGAATTATGGGCTCCATCCAACACAATGAAAATTAATGAAAAGTTTTACATCTGGGCAGAAAAAAAACAAAGATACAAGTACAGAGATTAGCTGAAAAACAGAAACTGTGAGAGGAGCCTTGGAGTCTCAGTGGACATGAACCAGCAACTACAAGGTGGAGCGAACCGAAGAGCCCGACTTGCTCCCGGCCTCTCCTCCGACCTGCCCTCCGCTCACCTTCCAGCTGCCGCTTCTTCGACTCAGGGAAAAGTGCAACAGGCACCGCGATCCTCCGTTGGGAAGCCGGAAGACGAGGTTTCTCAGCGCTTCTCCTTTCCATAGTCGTTCTAGAAATCCGCGACTCTATCATCTCAATTCCTTTCGGTTCAGCTAACAGGCTCTTGCTACTGCATTGGCGACTATCCAGGCGCGCTTGTTGCCTAACCATAGAGCGCCATCTAGCCAACAATGGCTAGATCGTTCGAGCTCTAGCTTCGTAAGGTTAACTGGGTGCTTGGTGGCTCGTAAAAGTTGAAGTTGAGCCCCTAAATGATTAACAGCCTGCCATCTTCATCTTACTAATAGAAAAATAATGGCCAAAACTTGGAAGTGTCTCCCACGTGCTTTCCAATGACATTTAAATAAGGAGATACTATCTGTATTACTATTATGCTCTCTGCTCACTCGAGCAGCCTTCCCAATTCCCAGAGTACTAAGATTTCAGCCTTGAGAATTCCCAGGCTGCTTGGGCAAAACACTTGGAGGTCACTAGTTTGCAGGCTGGAAGCTGATCTAAAGATTCCTGTATTTTAGCAGGGTTTGGTTGTCACTGGAGATCAAAACTCTGCATCCTAAAATATTTATTACTGATTCACTTGAGAGCCAGTTTTGGCTGTTCCTGGATCTGCAGACCCTGGCTATACTCAGTCATGCCCTAGTTACCTGCATATTGGATGACTTCAATAAATTCTGCATGAGCCACCATTGAAAGGTATCCAAAAGTTACAGCTGGTAGAGAATGCAATGCTTATATGTGTTTCTGAAGCAGCACATGTCACACCTCTGCTCCCTGAGCTGCCTTGGTTGCCAGTTTGCTTGTGGCTCCAGTTCAAGGTTTTGCCGGTTTTGCCTTTGAAAGCCCTTCCTGGCATAGGACTGAGCCTTTCCCAGCTTATTTCAGTCTACTTAATGAGACCTGGTAAAGAAGACATGCAGCAAGCAACATCAGCTGGGGAGCTGCATTTGGTGGATACAGGATGAGCTATGGCTTCTCTGTTGTGGCCCCCACTCTGTGGAATATCCTTTCCCCTGAAATGAGATTAGTTCCACCCCTTTTGATCTTCTGGGAGGCTCTCAAGACCTGGCTCAGTCCTCAGGCCTGGGGCTCTGAGGTAATCTGAGATATGCTCAGGTGGGTCCATGGTTGAGGTAGCGATTTGTATCCATTTTATTGCCTGGGGGTTGTTTTATTTATAATTGTTTTTATATTACTTATTGCTTAGTATAGATTTTTACATTTTTATATGTGCTGTATATATGGTTATGGTTTTTAATCTGATTGTTCTACATCGCCCACCACCCATTTGGTGGGGGGTATAGAAATTTCATTTTTAAACAATTTAAAAATGTAAGTTTTTGAGGTTGACTGTGGAGGGGCTAAACTGAAGGAGAAATAATAAAGGAAGGATACAAATAAATAAAGTAGGATTTAAACTTTGTGGTGGTGGAAGGGGAAGTCAGGGTCAGATAACAAATACTTTACCAGTTAACAATGTGTTAAATCCCTATTGCAGTTCTTCACCCCTACTTGTATCTCCAGCTTTTAGTTTCCCCAATTTTAATTTTACTCTTTCCTCTCCACTTACAGGGGAAAAGCTTTTCTTTTAATCACAAAGGGGAACAGATAGAATGCAGTCTGTAGAGATTCTCAGTCATCCAGGTCATGGTTGTCCCAAAGGTGCTTTTTTCAGGAGGCAATTGGATAAAACTCAGATACTTTGGCCACCTAATGAGAAGGAAGGACTCACTGGAGAAGAGCCTAATGCTGAGAAAGATTGAGGACAATAGAAGAAGAGGACGACAGAGAATGAGGTGGCTGGATGGAGTCACTGAAGCAGTAGGCGTGAGCTTAAATGGACTCCAGAAGATGGTAGAGGACAAGAAGGCCTGGAGGAACATCATCCATGGGGTTGCAATGGGTTTGAATACAGCTTCACAAATAATAACAGCAACAACTGGACTTTCTTGTTCTTTCTTTTGAAGACATTTCACTTCTCAGATAATCAGAGTTGGAAGGGACCTTGCAGGTAATCATGTCCAACTCACTGCCCAAGCAGGAGACCCTACACCACTTCTGACTGATGGGAATCCAATCTCTTCTTGAAAGTCTCAAGTGATGGTCACGGGTGGGATTCCAATTTCTTAACACCTGGTTCTGTGGGTGTGGCTTAGTTGGTGGGTGTGGCTTGGTGGTCATGTGGCTTGGTGGTCATGTTATTGGCTGGGTGTGGCCAACTCAATATCACACATCGAGGCACACATCTCCTCGCCTGGCCTCTCATGATGGTGAGATGTGTGAAAAATGGTAATGTCACTTTTTTCAGTGCCATTGTAACTTTGAATGGTCACTCCACACAAGCAAAGTATAAGCAAAGGAAGGAAAAAAAAACTCCAGAAAAGTTCCTGAGACAGGAAGTCTAGTCCTGCCAAGAATATAATAAAGGTTAACAGAGAGGCAGTTTCTCTAAGCAACACCAGAATGTTTCCTTCCTGCCTTTCTCACAGGATTAGGCCAGTTATTTCTTCTAACAACTGGTTTTCCAAACTGCTTGGAATGTTAACAACCGGTTCTAGTGAATAGGGGCGAACTGGTAGAATCCCACTCCTGGTGATGGTGCTTCTACAACTTCCGAGGACCAGCTGTTCCATTGGTTGATTGTTCTGTCAGAAAGTTTATCCTTATTTCTAGTTTGAATCTCTTCTTGTTCAGTTTCCATCCATTATTCCTTGTCTGGCCTTCAGGTACTTTAGAAAATAGTTTGGCCCCTTCCTGTCTGTGGCAGCCCCTCAAATATTGGAAGATCGCTATCATGTCTCCCCTGGTCTTTCTCTTCACTAGACTAGCCATGCTCAGTTCCTGTAACCTTTCTTATGTTTTAGTCTCCAGTCCCCTAATCATCCTGGTTGCTCTTTCTACGGTCTCAACATCTTTTTTATAGTGTGGTGACCAAAACTGGATGAAGTAGGTGTCGTCTTACTAAGGCTTTATAGAGCAGTATTAGTACCAGACTTGTTCTTGATTGTATCCCTCTGTTAATGCAACTTAGGATTGCATTAGCTTTTTTGGCGGCGGCTGCACACTGCTGGCTCATATTTAGCGGGTTGTCCACTAAGACTCCAAGATCCCTCTCACAGTTACTGCTATTGAGCCTGGTTTCACCCAGTCTATATGTGTACTTTTAGTTTTTTCTTCTCTAAGTGTAGGACTTTACTTTTCTCTATATTGAATTTCATTTTGTTAGATATGGCCCAGTGTTCTAGTCTGTCAAGATCCATCTGGATCTTGAGCCTATCTTCTTGGGTGTTAGCTATTCCTGCCAGCTTAGTATCATCTGCAAATATGGTAAATTCTCCTTCTATTCCCTCATCTAAGTTGTTAATGAAGATATTGAAGAGTACTGGGCCTAAGACAGAACCTTGTGGCCTCCCACTGTTTTCTTCCCTCCATGAAGACTAAGAACTACTCGTTGAGAACAGTTTGCCAGCCAGTTGTGAATCCATCTGGTGGTGGTGCTATCTATCCCACTTTTTTCTAGTTTACCAAAAAGTAGGTTGTGGTCTACTTTATTGAATGTCTTGCAGAAATCTAAGTATATTATGTCCACAGTATTTCACTGGTCAACTAATTTAGTCACTATGTTGAAGAATGAAATAAGATTGGTTTGGCATGATCTGTTTTTAACAAATTCGTGCTGACCGCAAGTTATTACTTTACTTGCTTCTAGATGTTGGCAGATCTTTGTTTGTTTGTTTGTGATCCAAGACACTTCTTCAGCTCTGACAGGATAGTGTGGAATGGAAGGAGTTTTATTTATACTATATATATCAAAAAGGATGCAAATGACCACCTGCCTGCAAGGAATATAAATCCTTCCATTCCCCACTATCCTGTCAGAACTGAAGAAGCTTCTTGGATGAAAAGCGAAATGCTTTCAAAAGAAAAAAACGAAGTCTAGTTGCCTGCTGAAAAAGCACCTTTGGGACATAGAATGCAGTGTATTCTGTATTGAACTGATGTATTTTAACCGTACAAATATGGGGAGATGTTCAACAATGCAATGAGATCAAGAAACTCGTGGTGCCGAGTAGGGCTTATGTATCTCTATCACCTAACCAAAAATTCATGACTGCAGTCTTGATGTTTAAGTTAATGAAATGACACCATTCATATCCAAAAGGATGAGACATGAGAGCAAGTAATATCCAGAAATAACAAACTGATAAATATTGAGGGAAAGAACTAAGGCAGGGAGGAAAGACTCTGCATAGCAACTTAGTATGTCCAGGAAGGAATGTCGAGCGGAAATGTACATCAAGTGAAAGCAAAAAGCAAAAATAGAATATCTCACCAAAGCACATGGACCGCTAATCACCAGGCTGACCTTTATAGAGGGACACCCTAAACTGCTTTTTTCAATGCAGATCTAATAACGTATGGATGGTGATAGGTATCCATTTCAACTATTGGCTCTGAGCTCTGCTGCTTGGAGGAATCTGGAATAAAATAAACCCAGTATATGCACCCAGTGTTTTGATCTTTTTAACCATATAATTTTATACTACTATTTATGCCATTGTAATAATCAGATAGGAGGCATATACATTTAGTAAATTAAAATGAATAAATTTGATTTTCTTTTTATTCAGAACTGAAAACGGCATATAAAGCAGTTCCTGGTTGGCATTCTGAGCCAAGAAAGAGCCTCTTTTCTTATAAACTCCCCCTGCTAGCCAACCAATCTGCATAGGCATATTTGCGGCTTCTCTAATTAACATCTTCAATTGGAATTTCATAACACCTGGCAAGCCACCTTCCTGTTTAACCTAACTCTGGAACTTGTGGTTTCCATTCAGAGTCTTTGACTCTTATACTGGATTTTTCAATATAATTTATATTAATAATTTTAAACAGAAGATTTAAACACTAACACGGAACACTACACCCAACAGAAGAAAAAAGAAATTAAAAGTGTAAAAAGAAACGGATAGAAATAGAGGTTACTTCCAATATCCTTTACAGTAATTACATTTAGAAATACAAAATTACTTTTTTATGGTTACAACAATTCTCTGTTCTATTACCTGGTTTGTTTTTTATAATCACAACTATAAATGATAACTTCATTTTTTTGTTCTGTTTCACGCGCATCTCTAACAAACTTCCAATCAGTAATTAATGTAGAGAATGTCTTCTCTCCAACTGAGGAAATCAATATAGTTGTCTCTGAAAATTCCATCATCATCATCAACCATTCTTCTATTGTGGTTAAACTTGAATCTTTGGTGTAAATAATACAGTTAATCTTTGAGAATAGGAGTTAAAATTTTGATCCTAGGACAAGAATCCCTGACCACCAGGCTCCACAAGTGGCAGGCAAGCATGCACATATGCGTGCATCTCCACTTGCACGAGAGGCAAGGAATCGCAGAAAGAGCTTGGACTTGCCAACTCAGATCTCATGTTCAATATTAAGTAAGACATGGTTGATTAAAAAGAATGAGGCAAGACATTAATTTCTCAGCTGAGCTTGCAATCAGAAACAAGAAATGAAATTCAAGAATCCTCTACATACATCAAATCTTTTCTCATGGAATTTCTTATGTGTGATAAAGGAGGAATGTTCTATGAAACACTGTCCACAATCTGGGCATTTGAATAGTTTTTCCCCTGTGTGAATGGTTGTAAGTCAAGGACTACCAGTATATTGGAATGGTTATTGCCTTTGCAATACTACGTTCTATCCACTGCCCCCCTGGACTCCTATTTTTGGTAATATATCAAATTGGATATAATAAGAATGGTGTTGATGCCTTAGGAATATTATTATAACACATAGTTATAGTTTCTTACTATGCCTTCAGAAAACTCTTGTTGAAATGCTAATTCTCATTTACTGATTTATTGATTTTTGCAAGCAAATCATGTCTGAGCATTTCTTTTGGTCTTTTGGCAGAAATTAATCCAGCAAGCTGAAAACAAGCAATGTATATCTTTGTGAATTATTGAACTTTTCTTTGACCCCATCAAGCTTTCCTTACAATCAGAAAGCTGGTGGCTTTTCTCCTGTATGAGTCCTCTTGTCTTTAACAGTAGAGTTGTGACTGAAACACTGACCAGAGTTTGGGCATCTGAATGGCTTCTGATCTCTGTGTAAACTGACTAGAATTATTAGATTAGACCTACAGTACTTGTGAAAGCTAATAATTGGGACATTCAAAGGGCTCCTCTTCTATGTCAGTTCCCTGATTCCACCAGATGGGAATACCAACTGAAACTTTTCCCACAATTCAAGCACTCATCCTGTGTGAATCCTCTAATGTCTCACCAGGTCAGAATTCCAACTGAAAGCTTTCCCACAATTGGGCACTCATAGGGTTTCTCTCCTGTGAGTCTTCATGTGCATCACTAGGGCAGAATTACGACTGAAACTTTTCCAACAATCTGGACATTCATATGGTTTCTCTCCTGTGTGAGTCCTCTGGTGTATCACCAGGTTGGAGTTTCGACAAAAACTTTTCCCACAGTCTGGACACTCATACGGTTTCTGTCCTGTGTGAATTCTCTGGTGTATAACCAGATTGGAATTCTGCTGGAAATGTTTCCCACAATCCGGACACTCATATGGTTTCTCACCCGTGTGAGTCCTCTGGTGTATCACCAGGCAAGAGTTCTGACTGAAACTTTTCCCACAGTATAGACACTCATATGGTTTCTCTCCTGTGTGAGTCCTCTGGTGTTTGATAAGGTTAGAATTATTACTGAAACTTTTCCCACAATCTGGACACTCATACGGTTTCTCCCCAGTGTGAGTTCTCTGGTGTATAACCAAGTAGGAATTATGACTAAAGCTTTTCCCACAATCTGGGCACTCATATGGTTTCTCTCCAGTGTGAGTCCTCTGGTGTTTCACCAGATCAGAATTCCAACTGAAAGCTTTCCCACAATCTGAACACCCATATGGTTTTTCTCCTGTGTGGGTACTTTGGTGTTGCACAAGGTTACAATTATGATTGAAACTTTTCCCACAAACTGGACATTCATATGGTTTTTCTCCTGTGTGAGTTCTCTGATGTCTCACCAGGTCAAAATTCCAACTGAAACTTTTCCCACAAACCGGACACTCATAGGGTTTCTCTCCTGTGTGAGTTCTCTGGTGTCTCACCAAGTCAGAATTCCAACTAAAAGCTTTCCCGCACTCTGGACATTCATATGGTTTCTCTCCTGTGTGAGTCCTCTGGTGTATCACGAGGTAAGAGTTCTGACTGAAACTTTTCCCACAATCCAGACACTCATATGGTTTTTCACCCGTGTGAGTCCTCTGGTGTATGACTAAATTGGAATTCTTACTGAAACATTTCCCACAATCCGGACACTCATATG
>NW_020770901.1:0-17570 GCF_900518735.1 Pseudonaja textilis | reverse complement strand
ATCTCATAAGGCATGATTGAATAAAAGTATAGTCAAATCCTTTTTTTTAATAATGATATGTGGATATATGTTTGAATTGATAATAAGAGTTATTATGTAATGTAACTGTAATTGTGACTACGAAATGAATGCACAAAACTGATGAACCAACTGACACACTGCTTGTATATATGTATGGAAGAGAGTTGATGTTTTTATGCTTTGTTTTGTTTGTTTTTAAAAAAACCAATAAAATTGTTTTCAAAAAAAAATAGTCTTTTCCGAGCCTAATTGGTATTGTTTGAAACAAATATAAGATTCTGGGTAAAATATTCATCTTGATTGTTAAAATTCTCCCTATTAATGACAATTGTAAGTTTTCCCATTTCTTCAAATCTAAGGCTATCTGTTGTTTAAGTTTAGTATAATTATTCTCTTTTAATGTACTACATCTTGATGTCAAGTATATCCCAAAATACTTGACCTTGTTCGTGACTTGGATTTTCAACAGGTCTGCCAGTTCTTCTCTGTGTCTTAGTAGCATGTTCTTTGTCAAGATCTTTGTTTTATCTTTATTTATTTTCAGACCAGCCACCTCGCCATATGTCTCTATCTTTTCCAATAGCTTTGGAGCTGTTTCTAAGGGGTCTTCCAAAATAAAGGCTAAGTCATCCGCAAAGGCTTGCAATTTGAATTCTTCCTTTTTGATTTTCATTCCTTTTATGCTTTTATCATCGCTAATATTTCTCTTCAACACTTCCAAGGTCAATACAAATAGCAAAGGAGATAGGGGACATCCTTGTCTTGTGCCTTTTCTTATATTAATAAAGTCTGTAAGTTCTCCCTCCATCATTACCTTTGCCGTTTGCTTATGATATATGGCTTCTATTGCTTGAATAATTTTCTGGCAAAACCCATCTGTTCCAGTAGTAGTAACACAAATCTCCAGTTTACATTATCAAATGCCTTTTGAGCATCTAGGAATATCAAAGCCATTTGCTTTTCAGGATGTGCCTCATAGTATTCCAAAGTATCCAGGATTACTCTCATATTGTCTCTAATTTGTCTCTTTGGCAGAAATCCATTTTGGTCTGGATGAATGAAATTATTTAAATATTTTTAAGTCTTTCTGCTAAAATTGAAGCAAAGATTTTATAGTCTGCGTTTAATAAAGAAATAGGTCTATAGTTCTTAATTTGCAGTGGATCAGCCTCTTCTTTTGGAATAAGTCTAATATAAGCCTCTGACCATGTTTTAGGTATCATCTTCTTTGACATAGCTTCATTCATGACTTCTAACAATGGAATGCTCAATGATTCTTGTAGTGTTTTATAGAATTCTGCCGGAAGCCCATCTGGACCTGGTGCTTTCCCATTATTTTGTTTCTTAAGTGCTTCAGTTAATTCCATCATTGTTATATTGCTTTCTAGCATTTCTTCAGTCTCTTTAGATATCTTAGGTAGGTTAGCATTCTGTAAATACTGTTTGACTTTTTCCTCATCAATATTCTCTTGCTTATATAGTTGCCCATAGAAGTCTCGAATAATTTCCTTTTTCTCCTTATTACCATGGCAAACTTGGCCTTGGTCATCTATTAACTGTGATATTTTCCTTGATTCTTTCTCCTTTCTCAATTTATATGCTAGCCATCTACCTGGTTTATTTGCATCTTCAAAATAATTCTGTTTAGCATTTCTAATTTTCTGTGCCAGTTCTTCTTTCTCTATTAAGCCCATTTTATGTTTAGTTATGTCCAATTTCAATTTAATATCTTTTTTCTGTGGCATTTTCTGTAATTCTTTTTCAAGTCTTTTATACTTATCTTCCAAGGCTTTAATGGCTTGCCTTTTCCTGATATTCTTTTTTCTTATGTAATCTATTACCAAACCTCTGGCATATGCCTTCATTGTATCCCAAACATTCTGCATTGAGGTATCTTCTTTTTTATTTTCTCTAAAGAAAAAAGCCAGTTCTTTCTCAATCCATTGTATAAAATCTTTTTCCTTTAAGATAGTATTATTTAGCGTCCATCTCGGTCTTTTTTTTTGTCCCTTCCATTTAATTGTCATTGGGTTATGGTCTACCCAAGTACTTGTTTCAATATTTGTTTCTTGAATATTAGATATTAATTCTTTTGAGATCCAAATCATATCTAATCTGGACCATGATAAATGTCCATTTGAATAGAAAGTGTATTGTTTAGTTTTAACATTTCTTTCTCTCCATATATCTTTTAAGGTTAATTCATCTGTCAATATAATTATGATGGGAGACTTTAATGGAATTGTGGACAATAAACTGGACTATATAGCAACAACAAAAAAGCAAAATAGAAAGATTCTCCCTAAATCCTTTTTAAAAATGACAACAAACAGATTTTAACGTCCAAAGCTGTCATCAGCCCTTTCCAGAATTGGGTGGTAAACTGCGTCCCTCGGTCCGACACCACCCGATCTGGGAGTCCATGTAGCCGGAAGATGTGCTGGATAAACATGCGGGCTGTGGCGTGAGCCACGGGTATGCCCCAACACGAAACAAAGTGCACCATTTTGGTCAGCATGTTGACAACCACGAACACCGTGGTGAATCCCAACGAGCGGGGCACATCCATTAGAAAGTCCAACAGGGCACCCCAAGGTCTCTCTGGTGTTGGCAGGGGCTGGAGCAGTCCCAGGGGAGCCCGTCGCCAACTTGGCCTACTGGCATTGCATGCAAAACAACACATAGGACTGCACGACGTGTCATAGTTGGGGCCACCAGAAAGTCTGAGACACAAGGTGCAACATCTTGAAAAGGCCGAAGTGCCCCACCGCAGGGTTGTCGTGGCACTGTGACAAGATAAGTCCCTGGAGCGGCCGTGCCGGGACATAGAGTTTGTCATGGTAGCGCAAGAGTTCATCCTCGAACGACCACAGTGCGTTGGGTCCCACTTCTTGCCTCCGCTGATCTGCCCAAGCATCGTGCTGCTGCACCTCCTGTATCTGCACCCGTAAATCCACTGGCTCCTGCACAGCGGAGAATGATTCTACTGGCAGCACTGTCTGGAGCAGGGGTTGATCCTCTGGATGCAGGTACTCAGGCTTCCGGGAGAGTGAGTCTGCCTGTTGGTTGCGACCACTTGGAATGTAGGTGACACAGAAATTAAAGCGGGCAAAGAAAAGGGACCAACGGATCTGGCGCTGATTTAATTTCCAAGCGGTCTTTAAATGTTCCAAATTGTTATGGTCTGTCCGGACTGCTACTTGATGGAGCGCGCCCTCCAAATTGTGCCTCCAGCCCTCAAACACCGTCTTAATGGCCAGTAGTTCCTTCTCGCAGATGGTATAGTTATGCTCAGCAGGATTAAGTTTCCTGGAAAAATAAGAGCAAGGGGAAAGGGTACCACCAGAGGTGTGAGCCTGGAGGAGCACTGCACCAACCACATCAGATGCATCCGCTTCCACCACAAATGGACAGTGTGGATCGGCGTGCTTCAGGATTGGCTCCATCATTAAGGCCTGCTTCAAAGCCTGAAATGCCTGCTGCTCAGGAACACCCCACCGGAATGGAACCTTTTTCTGGAGGACCTGAGTGAGAGGCACAGTCAGGGAAGTGAAGCCAGGGATGAAGGTCCGATAATAGTTGGCAAACCTGAGGAGTCTCTGGACATCCTTCACTCACCAGGGAGGTTGACAACTAAGCAATGACTTGACCTTACTCGGTTCCATGGAAATACCTTCCGGAGAGATGCAGTGTCCCAGGAACTCGATGGTGGACTGGAAGAACTGGCACTTCTCTAACTTGGCATACAAGCGGTTCTCCCGGAGCCGTTGTAGAACCAGGTGCAAGTGTTGCAGGTGGCTATCCCTTGATTTGGAATAAATCAAAATGTCATCGAGGTAAACCACCAGAAACTGATCAAGGAGGTCCCAGAAAATGTCGTTCATGAAATGCTGGAAGACAGCGGGAGCATTGGTCAACCCAAACGGCATGACCATATATTCAAAATGCCCGTACCTGGTACTGAATGCCCTCTTCCACTCATCTCCCAGCTGGATTTGCACCAAATTGTACGCCCCACACAGGTCCAACTTTGTGAACATGGTAGCCTCCTGGAGCCACTCCATCAGTTCCAGAATCAAAGGCAGAGGGTACCGATTGCGCACTGTGATGGTGTTTAACTGACGGTAGTCACAGCACAGGCACAAGTCGCGTGTCTTCTTCACAAACAGAACCAGAACAGATAAAGGTGATGACAAAGGCTGAATAAACCCCCAAGTGAGTTTTTTGTCCAAGAAGTCCCACAACGTGGCCAACTCCGGATCCGACATGGAATACAAACAGCCCACAGGAAGGGGCATGTCAGGCACCAAATCAATGGAGCAATCATAAAGTCAGTGCTGGGGCAATTGGTCTGCCTCCTGCTAACTAAAGACATCCACAAAGTCCTTGAGTTCCGAAGGCACAGACACCTCGGGTGGACTCATCACCTGCCCTGTGCAGACTTGATGGGTGTGGTACACACACTGCAGGCTGGGGAATGTGATCATGTTCTGCGACCAATAGATTTGAGGGTCATGAGTCTGAAGCCACACCAAGCCCAAGACCACAGGGAAATGCAGTCCGGAAGTGAGGTAAAACTGGATCGCCTCCTCATGCGAGCCAATAGTCAGACGTAAGGGCTGGGTGGCGGCCTTGATAGGCTCAGACAAAAGCACCCAGCCATCGATGGTCTTGACAAGCAGAAGAGGTTCTACAGAGCACTGGGGGATTGCATACTGTGCTGCGAAGGACACATCCATGAAGTTTGTGGTGGCGCCAGAATCCACCAGACCGTGCACTGGAATCCCCTGGGAACTATTGGCCAGGAACACTTGGGTCACCAGGATCAAATGCCAAGGGGGTCCGGAATCCACGTCTGCAGGACGTGACTCGAGTCCTGTACATGCCTGACCCAGGGTCTCCCCTAGATCGGGCTCTGCCCGTTTCCCGAGAAGGTTTTCTGGGGAGCAGGCACAGGAACCGACCAAGTTTGCTGGGTCCAGGGACCAGGCCCTTGGGCCAACACCCCTCATTGCTTCTTGGGGCACAAAGCAGCCATATGCCCAGGTTCCCCACAGTATAGACACAACCCCTCGACACGCCGTCTGTTGTGCTCCATCACAGACAGGCAGGGTCTGGCAGCACCTAGGTCCATGGGCTCTTCCCGTGGGAATGGGGTCTCATGCACAACAGGGACCATGGGAGTCTCTCAGGAAGCACAGTAATGGTTCCGCCTCTGCAGGCGGGCATTGATCCTCAGGCACAGATGAATCAATGCGTTGAGGGTCTCAGGACAATCCACCCATGCCAGCTCATCCTGCAACTCGTCCGACAACCCATCTTGGAATGTGTCCATAAGTGCTGCCTCATTCCAGGCTGAATCCTGGCTAAGCAGCTGGAACTCACTGACATACTCCTGCAAAGATTGCTGTCCCTTCTGCAAGTCTTTCAAAGGATGAACAGCAGTCTGGGACTTGATGGGGTTCTCATACATCAACCACAGATGGTCACAAAACCCCTGGAAGTCATTCAACAGATCACTATCCTGCACCAACAAAGGTGTGGCCCAGCGTGCTGCAAAGCCAGAGAGCAGGCTAATTAGAAAACCCACCTTATCCCAGTCAGTGGGGAAGTCCTCTGCTCTCAAACTAATTAACAGCTGGCACTGTCCCAAAAATGCTGGGAACATAGCCTGGTTGCCGTTGAACATATCCAGCACAGCAACCGGGCATTTTCTTCGGGCAGGAGGAGGTGGAGCAGAGAGAGCCTGGAGCTGACCTACCTGATTAGCCAACAAAGCCTGCTGTTGTTGTAACATAGCATTCTCTGCTCGAAGCTGATCCATCTCGCAATAATAAAAAATAGGTTTCATTTGGACAAGAAGCAAACTGTTCTGACCCAAACCCTTTTCCAATAAGACAAACAATAACCAAAGGGAACAGAAACCTTTTAATGAGTCTTATGAATCCCTGGTAAAAAGGCTGCTGCAAACTAATTAATTTTGATAAGCACAAACCTTGCCCAAACTGTACGAGACTGCCAAGAATCACAGATAAGAAATATTTCACAACACAAGAGTCTTCAAATACCAACTTAAGATACTGTAATGTCCATGAGGCTGAGTTTCAAAACGTCTTTGCTTCCTGCAAAGAACGTTTGCTTCACAGCTGGCTTTTATCTTCTTGAAGGAGGGGCCATTACCTTGCAGCCTTACTCCCTAGTTGCCCATGCTGTTGCAGCTGCTCTTTCCTGCGAGCAATCCAGCACACATGTGCACTTGGCACAGGCTCCTCGGGAACCTCCTCATCGCTGCTGCCAGCCCCCACAATCTCTTCCTCTCTCCTTCCCAAAAATTCTGCGTAGAATAATTCTGCTTTCTCAATTGAATCAATTCTATGACTCTGTTCTTGCCATGTAAACATTAGTCCTTCTGGAATCAGCCATCGATAATTCACCTCTTTTTTCAATAACATTTTAGTCAGGAATCAACATTCTCTTCTCATCTCTCTTACTCTTCTAGGTATTTGTTTTAAGACCACAATCTCCTTGCCTTTGTATTTCAACGTTTTCTCTCTTGCCACTTGTAATATTTGCGTTTTAATGGCTTTTTTTGTAAATCTGATATGAACTTCTCTTGGTAGGTTATTTCTCATTGCATATCTTGTAAAAACTCAGTATACCTCATCTACTCCATCCATCATCTTCTCCTCTGTTATTTCCAAGGCTTCAGCCAATATTTCTATCATTATCGCAGCTAGATTTTGTCCTTTTTCTTCCTCTATATTTTGAAATCTGAGATAGAATTCTGATCTGTCCATCTCCCATTTCAGCATCCCACTTTTATCTTGTTCAACCACTGTTAATCTACTGTCAATGTTTCCAATCTTCTCATCTCTTTGTTTATCTTCTTCAATTTTTTTGAATCTCTCATCATACTTCACCATCATTTGTTGAATATTTTCAATTTTTTCATCGGTCTTCCCTGTTCTTTGTTCGATGTTCTCTGTTCTTTGTTCTCTGTTCTTTGTTCAGTATTCTCTATTCTCTTTTCAATGGTGTCTGATTTTGTTTTGAGATCTTGGATTCCTTGCATAATCATCTGTAGAGTCACTCTTTCTTGTTCTTTATCTTGCTTTAACATTGTCTGAATTAAACGTTGTCCTCCAGATGGTGGGGAGGCGTGCAGTAATGAATCAGCCTCAAATGGTCTTGGCATATTCCAGACCTCACGTAGGCAATGTCTTCGATACATGCCAGGCCTCACGTAGGCTGAAAGCAGGTATCAGGAACAAAGAAAATCACCCAGGTAAAACAGGTATCAGGAACAAAAGAACGACACCAGAAGCTACTAACTGGACTGCAGGCGCTGATTGGTTACTTTGTATCCATTAAACACTGTGATTGGATGCTACAACGTATCCACTAAAACTCTTACTCTTATGTTATGTTGATGAAATGAAACTTTCTCCTTTGTGATGTATCCCCATGTGTATTCAATAAAAGAGCTTCCCCAAGCGCGTGGTGGGGGCAGCTCACCCGAGATAGAACCAGCCTGGTGTCTTTCTTGATGCATTCAATGACTCAGTGAGAAGCCCTCCAAATGCGGAGAAAAGCTGCATCTGGTGACCCCGATGTGATCCACTAAAAGGAAACGGGCGCATCTGCCTTCGACCTCCCATCTCACCCGGCCGGCCGAGCCAGTTGCAACGCAGGGACACCGTCTTGTGCCACGGATCCCTCCCCAGGAATCTTCCCCAAAGAAGACATCCTCCCTTCAGGTGAGTATGGGCGGGAAATTCTCCAAAGCGCAGATAGCACATCTGCAGGAATTGGGGGAATTTACGAAGAGCTCAATTCTCATTCTTAGGAATCAAGGCAAAACGCTCCCGGTTCCAACTAAGAAGGACCTTGTTACCCTTTTGACTTACATTTACACACAGTGTCCGGCTTATCCAGAAAAAGGGTCCTTAAAAGTCTCCACATGGCAACGTTTGGGTGACTATTTTCACGATACTCCCAGGGCTCCACCAAAGATTTTAACCACCTGGCGAATAGTTATGGAATGTTTAAAAATTCATAGCTCAGCGCTGACTAGTGCCAGTGCCCCCCCTGCGCCCCCCCCTTATGCAACTGAAGCCAAAACCAAAGACGCTCTCCCGTTAGAAGCCTCCTCCCCTGCTCCTGAACCCTTAAGTCCTCCCAAGTTAAATCCAGCGGAGGATCAAACACCCATGGGGGCGGTCGCGCAAGCCATGGCGCAGGGGTGCAGAGAGGGCTCTCTTACCCTGGAGGAGCTCTCCCTCTGTCCCGTGGAATATGTGGGGGATGGAGCAGGAAATATGGTGCCTAGACTTGAGCCCTTATCCATGAAATTAATCAGAGATTTAAAACAAGCTGTGGCCATGTACGGCATTCAGGCACCATATGTCAGAGGCTTCATCAATACCATCAGCACCTCTTTTTTTATGTTACCCCAAGATTGGAAAGACCTTTTCCGAATGATACTGACAGGACCGCAGTACGTTGTGTGGGAGTCAGACTTTCGTGCCGAGGCTGAGAAGGTTGCTCACAATCATGACTCGAAAGCAGATCAAATTTTTGGTATGGCCCGATTCACGGACTTAACAGCCCAGATCGCAATCCCACGAGTTCTTGCCCTTGTCAGTATCATAGCTATCAGAGCCCTTGATAAGGTCGATGATCCTGCCTCTGGCGCCATAGGATCTTTTTCTAAAATTACTCAAAGCTCACATCAGCCTTACGCCGAATTCATAGAGGAGCTTCAAAAGGCAATTCAAAGGCAAATCTCAAACGGAGAAGCTCGCAAGAAGCTTCTGTTGAAACTGGCCTTTGAAAATGCAAATGAGGATTGCAAGAGGATTCTGCAGCCTCTGGCTGCCCGAGGTGGGGCTTCCCTCTCGGACTATTTAAAGGCTTGCAGAATTGTGGGAACGGTTTCCTACAATATGGAGCATCTGGCCATGGCCCTGCAGCAAGCAAATTCTCAAAACAGGCCAGCTGGAAATTGCTTCAATTGTGGGAAACCAGGCCACTTCAAAGCGCACTGTAGGGCTAGGGACAATGCACAAAACAATAAGCCAAAAACGATTTGCCCAAGATGCAAAAAAGGGTACCACTGGGCAAACCAGTGTCGCAGCAATGCCCCCCAACCACAGGGAAACTAGAAGGGGGGCGATCAGCCAGCCCCGCTCCAAAGGCTGACACCATATCTTTCCAATTAATTGCCTCCGAAGATATGGAAATTGACATCCCAGGCACTGTGTACTTTCTCTCCACATGTCTGAAAACGATCCCTCCTGCCATGATGCCCCTCATTATTTATCCCATCCGGGACCTCATGGCAAAAGGAATTATTGCAACTCCGTTTCTGAGAGATTCCGATGACTTTTCCTCAGTTGCCATGGCAGTAATTGGAAATACTCCCACTAAATTTAGCAAGGGAGAACTAGTGGCAACCGCTGTTCCAGTACCTGCTAAAACTGAAGATGCTTGGGCATTCGCTGTCCATCAAACTATGGAACAAGCCAGGCCTGTGTTACAATTCACAATCCGTGACAAAGTCTTTTTGGGTCTCTTAGGTACTGGAGCTGATGTAAGTGTCATCCGAACGGCTGAGTGGCTGGACAACTGGCTCCTGGAAACTGCCCCAGCCGTTCGGGGAGTGGGAAGAGTTCAGCACGCCCAACATAGCAAACACTGGCTACCGGTGAGTTCCTCTAACGTCTCTCGCACTGCCTACCTCCAACCCTTGGTTCTTCCACTGCATACTAACCTGTGGGGCCGTGATCTTATGTCTCAACTTAATGCAAAACTCATTATAGACTAATGGCATCTTCTGCTGGAACACCACTGCGGCTACAACTAAAAGCCACAGAGCCTGTTTGGGTGGATCAATGGCCCCTCACTATAGACAAACTAGAGGCCTTGCAATCACTTGTCCAGGACCAAATTGTCAAAGGGCATGTTGAACCATCTGTTAGCCCATATAACACCCCCATTTTTGTCTTAAAGAAAAAAATCAGGAAAATGGAGGCTCTTACATGATTTAAGGGCCGTGAATTTGATTATAAAACCAACGGGGGCATTACAATGTGGTCTTCCAAATCCCAATATCATCCCTGAAAAATTTGATCTCATGGTTATTGACTTAAAGGACTGCTTCTTTTCTATCCCGTTGCACGAACAAGATCGTGTCTTATTCGCCTTTACTCTACCTCGTTTAAATAACTCCTCTCCCTCCTCTCGCTTTCAATGGAAAGTCCTACCTCAAGGCATGCTCAATAGCCCCACCATGTGTCAATACTATGTAAATAATGTCCTATTACCCTATCGTTCTGCCTTTCCACAATTTCTGATATATCATTACATGGATGACATCCTTGTTGCTGCTCCTGGACCTCCGGGTACGGTGTTTGCTTCATTTTCTTTCCTGAAAGCTGTTCTCGCAAATGGAGGTTTGCACATAGCACCTGAAAAGGTACAGGTACTAACTCCCTACGCATATCTGGGCTATAAAATGCTTTCAACTACTGCCTATCCTTCACTCCCCTCTCTTTCTCTGCCTCCTCAACCCACCCTAGTTCAACTTCAGCAATATCTGGGCACCATAAATTGGGCCCGACCTTTCCTGTCGCTAACCACTGATATTCTTTCCCCGCTGTTTGAAGCTCTTACTTGGGGGAAAAAGCCCGCTGACAAAATATCCTTGCAGCAACCTCAGCTTCAAGCATTAACTCAGATAGAAGAGAATATCCGTAGGGTATGGGTGGATAGAGCCGCTGCCAATACTCCTTTGGATGTGGTCATCCTAGCCACCCCGAGGCTCATGACCGCAGCGGTGACCCAAAAGGATCAAAAACTCCACATCATAGAGTGGATCCATCTCTCCCATATGTCGCCATGCTCCATCACCTCCAAATCAGCCCAGTTAGCTCAATTAATCATAAAGGGCAGGAGCCGTGCAAAAGGGGCGTTGGTTCTTACCTGATACGCTTCTTCTCGTAGAGCTGCGTAGAGCATCCAGGATGGGAGGTGCTCCAGTCTCGGCTCTCACAGGCTGAGCTTGAAATTGAGGAATGCCTCTCTCCATCACGTGGTCCTCTGGGCGTTCCCCAGTTTTGCGAAGACGAGAAGGAAGGCCCTATTCTCATCCTAACTAAGAAGTATTTGTTTGTTTGGCCAAAACGAGATTCCCCACCAGACGGGCTAATGGGTGGGGCTGGATGCTCTACGCAGCTCTACGAGAAGAAGCGTATCAGGTAAGAACCAACGCCCCTTCTCCATAGAGCTGCTACGAGCGTCCAGGATGGGACATACCAAAGCTTGGCGAGTCCTGCGGGCGGGTTCCCGTCTGGTGTGGAATCTCCCCTGGAACCTCAAGGACCCGCTGAAGTACCCGCCTGCCAAAGGAAGCCTCAGCCGAGGCGAAAACATCGATCTTGTAATGTTTGATAAAAGGGGATGAGGATGCCCAGGTGGCAGCCCTGCAGATGTCGGTTATTGAGGCTTGGGTGGCCCATGCAGCAGAAGTAGCCGCACTTCTAGTAGAGTGGGCGGTAACGCCAGAAGGGACAGGTAGGGCCTGTGCCTGGTAGGCCTTAGTGATGGCGGCCCTAATCCAACGGCCCACAGTTGTGGGAGTCACTTTGTGGCCGATGAGCGGATGTGATAGCCACCAGAAAAACAGTTTTGAGGGTGAGGAACTGTAGGGAAGCCTCCCTGGTGGGTTCAAAGGGGGGCTTGGTAAGAGAGACCAGGACCTTATTGAGGTCCTAGGTGGGAAAACGGTGTATAGTCGGAGGGTGGAGGTTGGAAGCTCCCCTGAGAAAGGGCCGGATGAGGGGGTGATGGGAGAGGGGACCCCCATTATCTGCAGAAACAACGGTTGCCAGGGCCGCGACCTGACGCCTTAGGGTATTGGTGGACAGACCCTTGTTGAGACCCTCCTGAAGAAATTCCAGGACCTGAGCGATGGAGGGAGAAAGGGGATTGATCTGGAGTTTGAGGGCCCAAGAGCGAAAGGCGACCCACGTAGCATTGTAGATTTGCTTGGTCGAGGGCCGTCTGGCTGCCAGAATGGTGTCTATGACCTGGCTGGAAAAATTCTTTCCCTTTAGGCGGTCCCGCTCAACCTCCAGACGGCTAATTGAAGCCATTGGGGGTTCGGGTGTAAAAGAGGGCCCTGGGACAGGGAGATCTTGTCGGGAGGGATTCTCCAGGGAGGAGCCACTGAGAGGTTGCGAAGGTTCGCAAACCAGGGGCGTCTGGGCCAATAAGGGGCTACTAGAAGAATCTCTGCTTGTTCCAGGATCAACTTGTGTATCACCCTGGGGATGAGGGTCAGGGGGGGAAAGGCATAAAGGAGCCCTGGGGGCCAGGGGCAACGGAGGGCATTGTGGCTCTCCGCCCCGTGAGAGGGGTACCTGGAAAAGAACCTTGGTAGTTGGGCGTTGAGGGGGGATGCAAAAAGGTCCACCATGGGGAGACTGAAGATTGAGACTGCCTCCCTGAATAGGGAGGGGTGGAGGTGCCATTCTGTTTGGTCTAGGGTGGCTCTGCTGAGCCAATCTGCCTGGATGTTTGGGGTCCCTGATATGTGGTCTGCCTTGATGGAAGACAGGTTCGATTCCGCCCAACGGCACAGACGTTCGGCCTCTCTCATGAGCCTTATTGACTGGGTGCCCCCTTGCCTGTTGATATGGGCCTTCTCCGTGATGTTGTCTGTAAGGACCAAGACGTGATGCCCGCGTACCTGGGGTAGGAAGCTGCGAAGCGCCAGGTAGATGGCGTGGAGCTCCAGCCAATTTATGGTGCAGAGTTGTTCTGTTGCCGACCATTTGCCCTGGGACGAGATGGAGAGGACGTGAGCGCCCCACCCGAGGAGGCTTGCGTCCGTGGTGACAGTTAACCGGTCGGGTTCCTTGAAGTAGTGGCCCTTGTTGATGGCCGGCCTGGTCCACCAAAGGAGGGATGTGAGAACTTTTGGAGGAACTCTGACCAGGAGTCATGAGTTGCTCCTTCCTGAACGCTGATGCAGCAGCAGAAACCATTGAAGGGACCTGGTATGGAAACGGGCCCAAGGGATAATAGATATACATGAAACAAGCTTCCCCAACAGTTTTGACAATTCTAAAAGAGACACTTTCCTTGCCCGCCGGACGTGCCTGATGGATTGTTGGATACTGAGCCACCTGTCCGGGGACAGGAAAACCAGTTCGTGAGTGGTGTCGATCACCGCCCCCAAGTGAGTAAGCCGGGTAGAGGGGGAAAGGTGACTTTTCTTCCAATTTATCAGGAACCCATGGTCCTGAAGGGTGGTAAGGGTTAACCTAGTATCTCGTTGGGCCTGAACCTTTGAGGAGGAGAGGATGAGGATGTCATCCAAGTAACAGTGGAGACGGACAGGGAAGGATCTCAGATGGGCGGCAAGGGCCGCCAAAACCTTGGTGAAAACCTTGGGGGCAGAAGACAGACCAAAGGGAAGTGCAACATACTGGAAATGCTGTTTATTGTAGGAAAAGTGGAGAAACTTGTAGTGGGAAGGACGAATTGCAATGTGTAAGTATGCCTCGGAGAGGTCAATTGAGGTGAGCCAGTCCCCTCGCCGGGTTCCCAGAAGTATAGACTGCAAGGTGTGCATTTTAAATTTACGAGGGGCAAGGTAGCGGTTCAGTCTTTTAAAGTCTAGGATAGCCCTCCAACCCCCCGAATGCTTGGGCACTACAAATAAATGGGAATAGAAGCCTCGTCCCCATTCAGCTGCGGGGACGGGCTGGATAGCCTTTATGTCAAGGAGATGGTTAATTGCGGTGTCCATAAGGGCCCTCTTGGTAGGGTTCCTGGAAAGGGGAGAGGACATGAAGAATTCGGGAGGGGGGATTGGAATTCAAGTGCAAGGCCAAGTTGAACCGTGTCCCTGACCCATGCATCGGTAGTGATGGCCTCCCATCGACTAGTGAAATGCTTGAGGCGGCCGCCTATAGGGGAGATTGAATTATCTTGAGTGACGGAAGGGTCTGCTCCCGGATCCCCGGAAGGACCTTTTGTAGGGACCACCTCTTCTGGGCCTGTCAGATGAATCCGACCGGTCGTGGGGAGGAGGGGGTCTGTAGGAGGGGGATTGGAAGTATCTAGGGGGGAAAGAGGCCTGAGAGGAGGGTCGAAAGGAACCTCGATGAAAGGAGGGGGAGGGACCTCTGGGGTCGGACCTCCGAAAAAGCGAAGGAAGGTATTTGCGTTTGTTGCGGGTCTCGGCCAGGAAAGGGTCGAGAACCAATCCAAACAGTTTCCCCCCCGAGATGGGAGCTGATGCCAGCTTCGCTTTGTTCTTGATGTCCGCTTGCCAGTGGCGGAGCCAAAGCAAGCGGCGAGCAGTGACCTGGGACGAAATGGCTCTGGTGGAAAATTTCACGGCCTGGAAGGTAGCGTCGGCCGAAAACTCGGCCGCAACCGTGAGCTTAGCGATGTCCTGCTGCGCTCTGAGGTTGGCTGCAGGGACGTGCTGTTTAAGCTGCCGAAGCCACTTAATTGAGGATCTGGTAAAGAAGGATGCAGCAGTAGACGCTCTAATAGCCCAAGCGTCGGATTGGTGAGCACGGCGCAGGGCCAGCTCGGCTCGCTTGTCCTCTGGCTTGAGTGCCTCTAAGGCATCACTAGGGGTAGTGGAGGAGGCTAGACCCACGATAGGATCGTCAACAGAGGGGGGATCGAGCATAAGGGAGAATTCTGGGTCAAGGTTAAAGAAGCGCTTATCCTGACTGGAAGGGGGAGGAGGGGGCCCCGTGGAGGCTAGTTGTCTGGAGACCAGGTCGGAGAAGATAGGTGGGACCGGAATGACATCCGTCTCCACCACTGGCTGAGAAAAGATGGAGTCGAGAGGCACCCCCGAGGCTACAGGCTGAGATGGTGTGTGAGGGGTCAGGCCTGAGGTATTTTTTGCCTTGAAAAGAATTGACCTGAACAGGTGCAGTTTGAACAGCCCCACAAAGGCGGGCTGGTCCGGGGTGAGGCCTTCGTCCTCTGACATGTCCCCCTCCAGAGGGTCTGCTTCCGAGAGGGGCTCGCTGCAAATGATGGACCCCAAGTCAAGATCTTCCTCTTCCCCAAATTGGGTGGGACCCCCGAGCTCCTGTGCCTCCATCTCCTCTATCCCCAGAGAGAGAGGCAAATCCCTCTGGGATACTACCTGACCATGCGAGGCATCTGATCTGGAGAGCGATCTGACAGACGGTGCGTGAACCTTAGGGGCCGCAGGCCGTGGGGCCGGACCGGCCATCTGCTGGAGCCCTTGCGCGATTCCCTGCCGGATGGCAAACTCCATCCATAGTTTCATGTTCTCCGGAATTTCCACCATAGGAGGTTGGGGAGGCTCTTCCGGGCGCAGGCCAGCAGCAGTGGGAGTGAAGGTAGCTTCAGGAGCCTGCCTAGGCTGTGAGGTTGAAGAATGAGCAGGAGAGGGGGGAGGAGGAGGATGGGTGGAGGTTGAGGGGGTGGGGGCGGGAGGAGCCAGAGGCACAGAGCTTGACTCTCTAGACCGCCTATCTATTTCTTTCTCAAGTGCCCTGTGCCGTCTGAGGGCATCCTTCTGGGAGGCTTTGGAAGTTTCCTGTGCCTGGTTGCGCAGGTAATGGGATTTTGACTTGGCCTTCAAAGAAGTGCCACGTGAAACTCTGTCATCTGCCATCTGGAAAAACTGGAAGGAAAAAGTTTTGAATTAATATGAGACGGTTGGCTCGTCTGGATGCGGCCTACACCAAGGCCGGGTATCACCACGATTGTTTCACACCCTCCTTTTGGTCAAAAATTTTTGCAAGCTATTAAGTGAGTAAGCAGGGACTAGCCCGGGTATCCAATAAGCCTAAAGAACGCCCATGCAGCTGCCCCCCCAGACGAAAACCGGGGGGGGGATGTCAATGCTGCTACTTCGCCAGCTGAGGAGGCTGCGGAGCCAACGGACCCTGTAATGCTCGAAAACTTCGAATAAATCCTTGAAGACCGAGCTAGAATATAGGCAGTTCAAGGGAACTGTCTAGTGATTAGTTAGACACTCAGCCTGCCAGACAAGGCCCAGAGAAAATGGCGATCGGCCATGCGGCCACATTCAAAATGGTGGCGACACCTGGGCGCACCCAAGATGGCGGACGCCACGCGGCGCCCAAAATGGCGGCCGCGAGCTATACGGAACGACTCTCAGCGGCGGTACTCTCCCTGAGAGGAGGCCTGAGGGCCACGAAGGACGGGAGGAGCAGGGGAAGAAAAACTCCCCTAGGCTATTGACGGCGTTCGCGGAGGGGAAACAACGAACGAAAAAGGCAGGAATGAGGCGGCTTCGCGCTGAGCAAAGGAGCGGCAGACGATGGGGGAGGCAGCGCTCGAAGCGCTAGAATTTGCCCCTGAAAACAGATTAAAATTACCCCCCGTGAATAGAAGGGGAGAAAACGACTCCCTAAGGAGTTCAAACCTCAAATCCACTGCGCAAGTTGAGAATAAGGGTCCAATTTGATAGTGATCTCTGAAAGAAGCTGAATCGGCCAAGAGCTAAGGAAAAAGCAGCCTGACTGTCACGAGGCTGAGCTAAAAACTGGGGAACGCCGAGAGGACCACGTGATGGAGAGAGGCGTTCCTCAATTTCAAGCTCAGCCTGTGAGAGCCGAGACTGGAGCACCTCCCATCCTGGATGCTCGTAGCAGCTCTATGGAGAATTGCTTATGGGAATAGATGTCTCCACACTCTTTATCCCTTTCTCGCTGCAAATATGGGAACCTCTATTCCAAAACTCCCAGGAGCTTCAGTTTGCTTTAGCCGACTGGCCTGGACTAGTCTCCTGCCACCTGCCTGCTGATCCACGTTTTCAGATCATTCGGACAATACCCATCTCGTTCTCCTCTCCCATCAGCAAAGAGCCTTTGGTCAATGCCTTGACTATATTCGCTGATGGCAGTAGAGAACGAGGGGCATGTGCTTGGCAAAGAAACGGGATGTGGCACACAAAAACCACCCCTGCACAGACATCACCACAAAGGGCTGAACTTGCTGCAACCATACTAGTCCTCCAGAATTTTAATGAACCCCTCAACCTGATCTTAGACAGCCTATATGTTACCCAAATAATTTCTACTATCCACGATTCTTACCTCTCTCCCCCTATTGATAAAAACCTTCTCTCTCTTTTTGTTACGTTGCAACAGCTTGTTGCACAGCGTCAGCACCCTCTCTTCGTAGCACACATTCGCAGCCACCAGCCTTTCCCAGGAATCCTCCAGGAAGGTAATGACGTGGCTGATCAAGCAGCTGCAGGTATTATGACCACACACACATTAACTCCTTGGGAAAGTCATTCTTACTTTCATCAAAATACTAAAGCCCTCTCCTCGATACTTATATACAAACAGTGTGTCGGTTGGTTCATCAGTTTTGTGCATTCATTTCGTAGTCACAATTACAGTTACATTACATAATAACTCTTATTATCAATTCAAACTTATATATCCACATATCATTATTAAAAAAAGGATTTGACTATACTTTTATTCAATCATGCCTTATGAGAT
>NW_020770900.1:0-17575 GCF_900518735.1 Pseudonaja textilis | reverse complement strand
TCTTCTTCTTCTTCTTCTTCTTCTTCTTCTTCTTCTTCTTCTTCTTCCTCCTCCTCCTCCTCCTCCTCCTCCTCCTCCTCCTTTGGAATGTTGACGTGGAGACATCCAACCTCAAAAACCCCTTGAGCTCTTCCACCCTTGGGACCACATCACAGAAAAGGCAGAGAATTAACTGCTGGTTAGAGTCCCCTAAAGGACATCTCATGTGTATTATCGCTTAGAACGTAACTACATTTAAAAAAAAAAACAACTCTTCCAGGTCTGCGTTGCCGTTCAGATTCCATCGACGAAAGCGGAGAAGACGGGAGGGAGAGCAAGAAGATTTGCTGGCAGGCCGCCATCTTTAAAGTGGGGGACGACTGCAGACAGGTGAGAAAGCTGCTGGGTTGCCTTCTTAAGTCACCTGTGGATGTGGACGGTTTTTCAGCAATCACTTTTGCGTTGAGGGGTCCCCGGTGCTTTCTGAGCTGGGTTGTTTTTCTTGCAGACGTTTCATGACCCAACTAGGTAACATCATCAGTGCTAGAAGGCGACGGGGCTTATGGAGATGAGGAGTAGGAGGCGTTTCCAGCGTTTTATTTCCAGTTTATGGCAAAAACACCCATTGGATAAAATTAATCCACTTAATGACCACCAGCAAAAAAAAAAAAGGTTGAAAAATCAAACCCAGTTCCATGGTGACCCATTTAACAACCTCCAGGCTCCATTATGGTCATTAGTCGAGCGCTCTCTAATGCATCCTTTAACACTAAAAAGACCTCATCTGGTAACATCATCAGTTCTAGAAGGGAGTGGGAGTTATGGAGAGGAAGAGGAGGAGAAGTGTGAGGTCTTCTCTGAGCTTGCCTGTTTCCTTGCAGACATTTCATTACCCAACTAGGTAATATCATCAGTGCTAGTAAGGAAGCGAGCTGTCAGTTTGTATTCTGGTGGTTTTCCTGTCGTTGTTGATGGGGACGGTCTTAATAGATTCTTTGGTCGGGCTGTTTATCCTTGGCTCTTTGGCAGTTTCTTGACTGAGGTGTTGTTTTCTTGATCGTTGGTCTGATGTTAAACCTTGGAGTTCATCTAGTCTTTGTATTCCTTTTTGGGCTGTGGGAATAGTCCCTTTTGAACAGTCTATAGAAGAGACCCCAGCACCTCTCCACCAGCAATCAGCACCCAGACCGACATAGATTAACCCCAAGGTTAACATCAGACCAACAATTAAGTAAGCAAGACTCCAGTCAAGAAACTGCCAAAGAACTGACTGCAAACCACACTCCTTACTAGCACTGATGATGTTACCTAGCTTGGGTCATGAAATGTCTGCAAGAAAGCAACCAAGTTCAGAGATCTCCAAGGACCCCACAGTCATTATTATTATTATTATTATTATTATTATTATTATTATTATTCCTCCTCCTCCTCCTCCTCCTCCTCCTCCTCCTCCTCCTCCTCCTCCTCCTGATGATGTTACTGATGATGTTACTGTCAGCGTTCCAGAAAACCTCAACTAGTTTACTTAGCTTGGGTCACGAAACGTCTGCAAGAAAACAAGCTCAGACCGCACCAAGGACCCCTCACGTCAACCCTGAGTTTCAGATATCCTCCTTTATTCATGACTGTTGCGTGCAATATTTGAACACCCCCTTTCAATCCTTGTTTCTTTTGACGCTGGGCAGGACATGTTGGCCTTGCAGATCATCGATCTGTTCAAGAACATCTTTCAGCTGGTGGGCCTCGACCTCTACGTCTTCCCCTACAGAGTGGTGGCTACTGCTCCTGGGGTGAGTATCTGGGAGAATGCTTTGATTCAGATGCAGATTCGGATTCACAGGGTTGGAAGGGGCCTTGTAGGTCATCTAGCGCGGCCCTCCCCGCCCAAGCAGGAGACCCTACAACCAGTTCTGACGGAGAGCAAGTCTTCTATCGATCCGCACATTATCAGTTTGTTCTGTGCGTGGATATGCAACGGACAGACTGAGCCAATTTTAACTTTAAACAACATGGACCCCGAGTATCTATCATCAATACTGTAAATATCATATTTAAAGTGCTTAAATTGTCTGTTATTGTCATGCCCCTGGTGGAGACTGACTCTGAGGGAGAAGAGGTTGTGGAGGAGGCTGGGGAAGGGCAGAGGCTGGCTGAGCAGTCGGAGGAGGACCCAGGCCCATCCCCTCTCCATCCTAGGGCACGCAGGGAGGAGAGGATAAGGGAAAGACGTGGTCTCCTCGGGAGGAGAGGGCCTTGACCCTCTTCATGGGCTGCAGCTGTGACAACTGCATAAGAGTTTGGACCTGCGTACTGGCAAATGCTGGTGACAAAGCGTGTTTTATTTTGGTCTGAAGTTATCTTGGTTGGCGTCCTTCCAACAGACTCTGCCTTGTTATCTCCTTGAATTTGGCAAATACTTCTCCTGTTCCTTTGTGGAAATTTCACCATTGTAGTTGTTTGGTTTTTCATTTCACCTCTATCTGCTCATTGAGTTCGGACTGTACTGCTTTCTTTTGACGACTATTTCTGAGTACGTTTTTTTCTCCAACTGAGAATTATTAAACAGTGGGGCCAAGTTGGAGGCATTTAAAGGGACATTTATGTACATTTTGGATCTTGTTACGTTTGTGTTACACTCTGGGTCATCACAGTGATCTGTTATACGTTTGGCGGAATTTGCTCTTGGGAGCTCCTCCCATTCGTTCATTTCTCTTCTTTCTCTCAGTGTGGTGTCATCGAATGCATCCCAGATTGTACTTCCCGAGATCAGCTGGGCAGGCAGACCGACTTTGGGATGTACGATTACTTTACTAGGCAGTACGGTGATGAATCAACCCTGGCCTTCCAGAAGGTATTTTGGGTGACTCTTAGCTATAGAAGGGAATATTTGTAAGCTCGGGGTTGAACTGCAAGGCGATGCTCTCTGAGCTTGGTGGTTTTCTTGTAAACATTTCATGACCCCACTAGGTAACTTCATCAGTGCTAGAAGGGAGAGAGGTTTGCAGAGAAGGGGAGGAGAGAAGGACAACTGTGGGGTTCTTGGTGGTCTCTGAGCTTGGCTGTTTTCCTGCAGACGTTTCATGACCCTACTGGGCAACTTCATCAGTGTTAGAAAAGAAGGGGGGAGGAGGAGAAGGAGGGGAGAGGAGAAAGGGAGAAGGAGGACTGTGTGGGTTTTGGTGCTCTCTGAGTTTGACTTGCAGGCATTTCATGACCCTACTAGGTAACATCATCTGTGCTACAAGGGAGTTGGGATCGTGGAGAAGGGGAGGAGAGGAGAATTTGGAGAGGAGGAGGGGTGGAGGAGAAGGGGGAAAGAAGGAAAAGGGGGAAGGAGAACTGTGATGTCCTTGGGTGCTCTCTGAGCTTGGTTGTTTTCTTGCAGACATTTCATAACCCAACTAAGCAACATCATCAGTGCTAGAAGGGAGTGGGGGAATTCTCTCTCTTTCTGAACTCTCCCTAATGGCCCCTTGAGTTGACTCTGGAGAGTTTTGGAGGATGGCTTTTATTGATGAGACCCTAACGAAGAACTAGGGGGGAGGAAATGCCATCCTCTTCTTCATTGGCTGGACAGTAATTGGCAGGTTGAGCATTTCCTGGACAGTAAATAGTCCAGTGATGCCAAGCGCAAAAATTCCGTACTGTTAGGAATAAAGCCAACCAAGTGACCCCATTAGATTCCTCTCTTCCTCTCCTGAGAATTAAATCGTTTGTCTTCAGTCCTCCCCGTCCTCCCCTAGGAAAATGCTCCTGTTTTAGGATGTTCAGCTTTGGCCAACTGAATGCCCGAGATACAAACTCTTCCTCCTTTCTCAATATGGCCGCCGTTGTCACACCCTTGCAGGCTCGATACAACTTCATCCGCAGCATGGCTGCGTACAGTCTTCTGCTGTTCCTCTTGCAAATTAAAGACAGGCATAATGGCAACATCATGCTGGACAAACATGGACACCTCATTCACATTGGTTAGTTGACCCCTTGGGACTTCTTCCTTTCTTCTTTTCTTTTCTTTTCTTTCTCTTTTTTTTGTTGTGGGTTCACCCTTTTAACTGGAGCAGGCGTCGGGCTCGGGGCGGGGCTAGTCAGAGGCGGTATTGGCCAGTTCTCCGAACTAATCACTATTTCTGCGACCGGTTTTCCAGAACCGATCAGAACCAGCTGGATACCATCTCTGGTTCCTTCCCTTTGTTCCTCTCCTCCTTCCCATTTCGTTCCTTTCTTCTTTACAGTGGTGGGATTCAAATTTTTTTTTACCATCGGTTCTGTGGGCGTGGCTTGGTGGGTGTGGCAGGGGAAGGGTACTATAAAATCTCCATTCCCTCCCCACCCCCACTAACCTACTTTCCAGCTCTGTTCTCCTGTGCAGGACAACCAAAGAAGAACCCAGCCGATCAGCTGGGACTCAATGGGAGGCGGAGCATAGATGGGGTTAGCGGGGCCAGTCAGAGGCCGTATTGGCCAGTTCTC
Organism: Pseudonaja textilis; assembly: GCF_900518735.1. The sequence goes on along the minus strand of NW_020770900.1, from coordinate 13,126 downwards.
CGAACTACTCAAAATTTCCGCTACCGGTTCTGCAGAACCGGTCAGAACCAGCTGAATACCCACCTCTGACCATGGGGCACAAGGGAACTCAACCCACAGAAACCAAGGGAATGTGGGACCTCCCTCCCTGGGTTTTCTGGAAAGGAAAAGCCAAGGGAGAGAAGAAATACTTTTAGCCATCTCCACCCAGTCACTTGACCACCAAGCCACGCCTACCCCCTAAGCCACGCCCACAGAACCGGTTGTTAAAATTTTTGAATCCCGCCCCCTGGGCACGCGACGACGAAAAGAGTGCCCAGGTCAATGCCTTCCTCCTTCTTGGCAGATTTTGGATTCATGTTTGAAAGTTCTCCCGGTGGAAACCTGGGTTGGGAGCCCGACATCAAGCTGACGGATGAGATGGTCATGATCATGGGTGGCAAGATGGAAGCCACACCTTTCAGGTGGTTCATGGAGATGTGCGTCAGGGGCTACCTGGCGGTCAGGTGAGGAGGCTTCTGCTTGGGTTCCCGCCCAAGCGGGAAATGATACAATGAAAACATCGTACCACATAGTACAGCCAGTCTTATTTTCCTCAAGTACAGTTTGATAGTAATTTAATTATTCCATCTAGATTATTAAGTGGCGGTTACTTTCTACCCATTGCGAAATATCTACATTAATGTATATTATCTATTAATCATTTCTTACTTCTCAATTACGACTATATACTTTTATGAATAAATCTTTTCTTTGGCTTAATCAAAACAAAGGAGAGGTAAAAACTCCTGCCCAATTATTGTCTGTCGTTCAAGCTATATATAATAATATATTTCTTGAAATCCTTATTTCTTTTTATTTTATACATTGTTTTTCTTTACGATCTATCCGTTCGTACCATTTGTCCCAGATCCGATAATATTCCATATCATCTTTCTCCTTTAATTTCAATGTAACACCTTTCCATTTCCGCACATTGGTATATTTTCTGAATGACAAAATATAGAGATGGTACATTGGGGTTTTTCCAGTAGTATGCCATCGTTGTTAAGTGAATCCCTGTAGCTGTTATGTTAGCAATGCGGTTGTTAAGTGAAAATGGCCTCCTCTTCTCCTCAGAAGGCCGCAAAAGAGGATCACAAGACCCCAGGACACGTCAAATGTCACAAATATATGCCAGCTTCCAAGTTTTGATCACATGATCACGAGGATGCTTGAGTGGTAGGGTGGCCTAGAGGTGGGGCTCTCATCTCCCAATCAGGAGGCTGTGACTTCGATCCTAGGTAGAGGCAGATATTTCTCTCTCTGGCTACACTGGGAATATCTCCGCTGGGGGGAAAAAAACCTCCGCGCTGGCAACAAGAAAGGCATCCGGCCAGTAAAAAACACTCAGCTCCATTCAGAGTCCACCCCACAAGGGATTACGGGGCCGTTAAACAGATGATGACATCGGTCGCAAGGATGCTTCAGCTGTCTTAACGCGTGAGTCATTTGGAACGGCCACCGAAGGAATGGTTGCAAGTGGAGGGCCACCTGCACCGATTCGGTTCTGCTGGCCCGAGGCCGTAACCAAAAGACAGCCGAGGTTCAAGAGGAGGAGGAAGCAGGAAGGGAGCCCAGGCATGTCCGAGCAGCGGTCCTACCTCTGAGAAACGATTCTGAATCATCCTTCCATTGCTCTGCTCACGGAGGAGGATGTTACAGCCACCGTAAAACTCCGGGGAGCTCAGCCCCCCCCCTTTGCCGCAGTAATTTTGTTAGGTTGATTAGATGGGTTGGCACTCGGGCTGCTTCATCAGCAGGCAGGCAGGCAGGCAGGCAGGCAGACGTTTCGCCTGCCTAGATTTTAATTATCATAACGGGGTGAGATGGGATCTCAGCATCTGTTGCCTTTCTTCCCTCACCCCACTTCTTCCTGCTGTTCATTTTCTTCCGGTCGAAATTGAACAGAATTCGGTGTGATCCTGGAAGAAGTACTTTAACCCTGTTATCGGTGGGGGGTGGAAAGATTCCCCTCGTTGCGATTGTGGTGCTGAGATGCAAAGTATGAGTAGAATAGAATAGGGTAGAATAGAATAGAATAGAATAGAATAGAATTAGAATAGAGTAGAGTAGAGTAGAGTAGAATTAGAATTAGAATTAGAATTAGAATTAGAATTGAATTAGAGTAGAGTAGAATTAGAATAGAATAGAATAGAATAGAATTAGAGTAGAGTAGAGTAGAGTAGAGTAAGAATAGAATAGAATAGAATAGAATAGAATAGAATAGAATAGAATAGAATTAGAGTAGAGTAGAGTAGAGTAGAGTAGAGTAGAGTAGAGTAGAATTAGAATTAGAATAGAATTAGAGTAGAGTAGAATTAGAATAGAATAGAATAGAATAGAATTAGAGTAGAGTAGAGTAAGAATAGAATAGAATAGAATAGAATAGAATAGAATAGAATAGAATAGAATAGAATAGAATAGAATAGAATAGAAATTCTTTATTGGCCAAATGTGATTGGACACACAAGGAATTTGTCTCTGGGGCATAAGCTCTCAGGGTACATACAAAGAACAAAGTGATAGGTCATAGATATTAATCATGGCTACAACCAATAGTCTTTAAGATACAAACAAGTGATCAATCATAAGATACAGAAAGATGAAAAAAAGAGAAGAAGAGAAGGATAATAGCAAAAGAGCTCTACTCCATGAGTAAATATCCATAGACATAAGACAGTACTGTGGGAATTAGGTGTTCAGCAGAGTGATGGCCAGCGGTGTGTGTGTTATCTTTGTGTCTTGTTGTTTGGGCGTGCATGCAATGCCCTATACCAAGGGTCTTCAAACTTGACAGCTTTAGGACTTGTGGACTTCAACTCCCAGAATTCCTCCTCCAGTCCTGTTAGCTCAGGAATTCTGGGAGTTGAAGTCCACAAGTCCTAAAGCTGTCAAGTTGGAAGACCCCTGCCCTATAGCAACGTTCTGAGGAGAGAAGTTGAAACAGTTTTTGTCCAGGACGTGAGGGGTCTGTGTGAGATTGCCCACGACGTACCTTCTTCCGGTTCCTTAGAAGATCGGCCTGAAGCGACCCCAGAGGCGATCGCCTGGATAGCTGAATTGGACATCCAGTTATGAGGTCCCTGCTGTAGCCCCATAGAAGTCTTGTATAAAAATATGCGGGTTGTGTCTGTGTGTGTGTACTTTTACTTCTCTTCTGCCCTGGTCTGATCCTATCCTAAATAAATAAACTTCTTCCTGCTGGTGGATGGGACCAACTGTGCTTACCCTTCTCGTTCTCTCCTCGCAGACCTTATATGGATGCCGTTGTTTCTTTGGTGACTTTGATGTTGGACACAGGATTGCCGTGTTTTCGGGGACAGACCATCAAACTCTTGAAGTAAGTGGGCTGCACCGATTGGCTGAGAGCAGAAACGATGGGCGGGTCTCGTTTAAGCTAAGCAAGGGTTTGATTGGCTTAAAGAGGCGGGCGGGAGGCTGCTTGGCTAGAGTCCCATGGCCTGGTGGGGTGGACGGGGCTCAGCCTGAAGCTTTGGAAGAAAAAAAATGAGACCCTGTAGAGCAGGGAACATTCATCCCTGATGGCCTCCTGGAAGGTGTGGTCCAGTTTTTATTTCTTTATGGTACCTGTGAATCAGTCTTGACTCCTGGGAACTACCTGGAGAAGTTCTCTTGGCAATTTTCAGAAGTGGCTTTCCAGGCCGCCTTTCTAGAGAAGGAGAAAGGGACTTGGCCGCAAGTTACCAGGTAGCTTTCATGCCTAAGGCAGGACTAGAACTCCCAGTCTCCTGGCGATTGGTCCAAAGTCACCCAACCTGCTTTCATGCCTAAGGCAGGACTAGAACTCACCATCTCTTGATGATTGGCCCAAAGTCACCTAACCTGCTTTCATGCCTAAGGCAGGACTAGAACTCCCAGTCTCCTGGCGATTGGCCCAAAGTCACCCAACGAGTTTTCATGCCTAAGGCAGGACTAGAATTCACAGCCTCCCATTTTCTAGCCTGGTGCCATACCAGCTTAGGGAATTCTGGGAGTTAAAGTCCAGATATCTTAGAAGTTTGTACGGTTGAGAAAAACACTCATATAATTGTATTAAGAATTACAGCACGGTGAGAACAGGCTTCACAGCCCTAGATTCCCTTATGATATCCCGCCAACTTAAGAGTCTTTGCAAAAAATATCAGCAACCACTGTTGTCCGCGTGCTTGTGAGGAGATGTGCCAAAGTCAAGACTTCTCTGCAGAACAGTCTTTTGATGTCCTTCACTTCTCCTGCTATCTCAAACAGGAACAGGTTCAGCCCCAACATGACGGAGCGGGAAGCTGCCAACTTCATCATGAAGATCATTCAGAATTGCTTCCTCAGCAACAGGTACTTCTTCTCTGCTGTCTCCATTTGTGGCCCAGCAATGAAAAGAGGCAGGGAAATTGTATCTTTTAGACTTAACAAGATTCTGTCAAAGGTAGCTTTGCAATAAGTAGATTTAGATCATCCGGGTGTGACGCCAAATAGAGGTCGTCCTCCCCTTATGACCACAATGAAGCCCAAAAGCCTGCGCCGCCCGTCAGCCCTCAGATGGAGAGTCAACAGCTCCCAGGTCTGGAGGTGGCTGATGAGGAAGAGGAGGAACAGCTGGGTCCAGTGCCTGATGCGCGGATGCACAGAAGGCGGAGGAGAGGAGAGCAGTGGAAATCTATGAGCCGGTCCTTGGGATGGAAGAGCCACTATTGCTTGCAAAACCCCACCCCAGCTCTGGGGATAAAAGGCAGGGGACAGAGATGAATAGATGTGACAGATAACTATTCATCTTCCAGACAGACGGACTAGTTAGCCTGCGGTGTGAGAGAGAGAGAGACTTTTTGCGGGGCTGCTGGAGCTCCTAATAAGGGAATTATTGATTTAACTACAGAGGGCTTGTCGAGCTGGGTCAGAACACTAATGACATGTTTGACTCTTCCTTCCCTTAGTCATCGCCTACAGTATATTTCTAATCAATCCACGACTCATTGTTGCAGCAAACTCTCATCCAGAGTAGCCTCTTCATCACAAATTTTGTCTGTTTCTCGAGCCCCCGTAGAAACCAGATCCAATCCCAAGAGGAACATTTCTGAAAAAAGCCTAATTTTTTTTTCCTTCCTCTTCCCCTCTTTCTTTTTAGGAGCAAGACGTATGATATGATCCAGTACTACCAAAACGATATTCCTTACTAAAACGGGGAGCGGGGAGAGGGACACCATGATAGCTTCCCTTTCCTCCCAGGCTCGAAATGTGAAGTTCTGAGATCGTTGTCTCCTGCCCTTCGAAGCAAGCTCTGTGTGCTCGCGCACGTGTGTGTGTTTGCATGCCAACCTGGGTGTCCCCCGTGGTAGCGGATACCGCAACAATCAACCAACATCTTAGCTCGCGCCTTTCATCTTTGCTGGAATCCTCCTCACGTGGCGTATCCGTGATCTAGAAATTAGCCGCAGTCATAGACTCTTTAAAAAAAATTGTGTTGCATTTCTCAAGACGGGCAAATTTGAAACCTTCGGCGGATGCCAGGCGAAGTCAGGGCCCCCACTTCTTGGTTTGTCTCAAAACCAGAATCTTTTGACGTGGTTGTTGGAGAGCAAGGGTCTTCAACCTTGGCAAGTTTAAGACTTGTGGACTTCAACTCCCAGAATCCCTGAGCTAACAGGACTGGAGGAGGAATTCTGGGAGTTGAAGTCCACAAGTCTTAAAGCCGTCAAGTTTGAAGACCCCCTGATCTAGAGCATCGGATGCAAACCAGGTGCTGTAGAATGATAGTGCAGAGCGACGGAAGAACGATTGCTCTGGCGCAATGCTGTAAAAATTGTAAGGATAATCATTTTGCACTTGTCGGTGTAAATCGCTTGTATTTTTTGCACTGTAAATCTCCTTGCTCCGTGGTCAGTATTTCTTATTTTTCAGGAAGAATGTATCACAACCCTCCCACCCACCTACCCCTTTTTGTGTGGTTTTAAAGAGAGATGCTCTACTGAAGAGAGGTTATATTTAATCTTACATAAAAAAAAAAAAAAAACAGAAAAAGTCTTGGGATATTTTCCGCACCAGATTTTTTTTTTTTTTAAACTCTGAAACCAATCATCCCTACTCACCTCTAGGAAAACTCTGGTCAGTGCTCAAAGATGCTGCCAAACGTGGTGGAAAGGATTATGGACGTCCTAATTTTCACCAATAAATTCCGTAAAGGAGATAATATAGTTTTAATCAGACATTCGATTTTATTCTGGTTATTTCCAGAAGTGGGCAAATGGAAGGGTGCTTTTTTTTCCTCACCCCTAAACCTGGATGCTCTCTTATTAAATAGAAATTTGTGTAAAATAACGGCATATGGGAGGAGCTAGGTGCAAAATGGCAGGTTGCGGGCAGAGCCAATAACCCATGGCATTTTACAAAACTTTCCCAGAAAGAGAAATGCAAATCTTCATTGAATGGCTGAAAAAAAAAGGCAATAAACGATGGGGAATTTTTCCCATTAGATTTATCACCCAGTTTTGGTCTGGAGAAAAGTATGATGGCCTTAACAAAATTACAGTACAATTGGTGGAATTTAAAATACTCAGATCGTGATATAGTTTAAATTGGATTCGGGTCCTCAATGTAAGGCAGGTTGGTAGCAATTGTTGTTGTTTTTTTAATTCCAGAAAGGCACTTCAGGTAGAAGGTGCATTCCACACAACACTTTTAAAAACAACCACCTCTTTTCTCTCGAAACCCTCTGCCGCTCTCCTGGGGTCCTGAAAGAAGACACGGTTGCTTTCAAGAATAACAGGCCAGTGCTACAATTTGCACTCGCCTTCCCAGCAAAGCAACCGGCAGCAATCCGGTCCAAAGAAATGCACAGCCTTAACGTGGCTGTTATTCACACAAAAACCCCCTATGAGCTCTGAGAAATCGGCAGAGAAACAAACAAGAAAGATTTCTTGCATTTTCTATGTCCCAGTCAGTGCTGATCGTACTCTGGATACGCAGCTCAAAGGGCAAAGGGGTTTTTAAGATAAGATAATAGCGAGAGACATTCAGTTCATCCCAGTCCTTTCTTCCAGCAACAAAAATATGGGGGAAAGTTGAGTTTGCTGTTGATTCTTGTGAAGGATCAGAAGTTGTGAAGGATCAGAAGTTGTGTTCTTTTGTTCTGTTGTTTCCTACTGGTGGTTGTTTCAGAAAAGACACAAAGAAGACTGAAGTAAGAAGGCATTTTTATTTTGGATTTTTTTTTCCAGTTCCGTGTGGAAGTAGAATAGAATAGCAGAGTTGGAAGGGACCTTGGAGGTCTTCTAGTCCAACCCCCTGCTTAGGCAGGAATCCCTATACCATTTCAAATGAATGGTTATCCAGTCTCTTCTTAAATACCTCCAGTGTTGGAGCATCCACAACTTCTAGAGGCAAGTTGTTCCACTGATTAATTGTTCTGACAGGAAATTTCTCCTTAGTTCTAAGTTGCTTCTCTTCTTGACTAGTTTCCACCCGTTGCTTCTTGTCCTGCCTTCAGGTGCTTTGGGGAATAGCTTGACTCCCTCTTCTTTGTGGCAGCCCCTCAAATATTGGAAGACTACTATCTTCTCACCCCTAGTCCTTCTTTTCATTTCTTTTCATACCCAGTTCCTGCAACCGTTCATTTGTATGTTTTAACCTCCAGTCCCCTAATCATCTTTGTTGCTCTTCTCTGCACTCTTTCTAGAGAGTCTCAACATCTTTTTACATCATGGCGACCAAAACTGGATGCAGTATTTCCAAGGGTGGCCTTATCAAGGCATTACAAAATGGTATTAACATTTCACGTGATCTTGATTTTATCCTTCCGTTGATGCAGCCTAGAACCGTGTTGGCTTTTTTGGCAGCTGCTGCACACGGCCGGCTCAAACGAAGCCTGTGAGGTGTGCAAAACAAGTTGTGTCAAATTAGTGGATGCAAAACACAAAAGTAAATAGGAAAGCAGTGGGGAAGGAAAAGTGAGGAAAGATAAGAAAAAAGAAAGGAAACTTCCGACTCTCAATACAGTAAAATAAGACATTCACATCAAATCGCAACTTTTTTTGCTCTTCCTAATAGTGTAAACAAGCCATTTCTATAAAGATCTATCAGCCTAATCAGTAAATCCCCAAATCAAAGTTTTGTTCTTTTCCACATCAAGCATGGAAGTTCAGAAGGGGTTTCCATTGGAAACAAACGTACTTGTGTTCTTTTCTTTAATCAGTTTTGCCATTTCAGTCAATTCCCATTAAGTTCTGCAACCAAAAAAAAGGGCAGTTTCTTTATGATGGAAAAGAAGAAGAAAACCTATCAATAAGGGGGGGTGGGGGCTTAATTGCCATCAACAAAATGTCCTTAACAAGGTCCAAAGTAGCTGTGACTCAGAGTAGCCACCAGAGGACAGTGTGCAACAAATTGAAGGTAAAAATTCAAAATTAAGTGTGAGCAGTGCGGGATTCACCTTGTATTTGGCTGTTTCTAGTTTCCCTGCTGTTCTCACCCTGGAACATCACCTGAGTGAATCTTGCTTGAGACTTAGCATCTTCTAAGGGGACCCTGTTTTAAGAGGTTCGCTCCAAAAAGATGGAATTGGAGAAGGATAAAGGGTGGGAAGGTTCCTCGGAGAACATCTAGTCCAGCCCTTGCCGATGCAGCTATCCACATCGAACAACATCCCAGACAGATGGACCTCCAGATGTTGCAAACCCAGCCTGCACCAAAAACAACAGCAGCCCATTGGAGTTGTCCGTTGTTCAGTTTTACAGTTGAGAGGTGTTGAGGCTTTGGGCTTGTCCGGACAAAGAACTCCTTCATCTCTTACAAGCTTGTTGAGATAATTAAGATCCTCAGAAGAGTGTAAGAAAATAATACAGAAGGGCCCTTGGAGGTCTTCTAGTCCAGCCCTCTGCTCAAGCAGGAGAACCTACACCATTTCAGACAAGTGTCTGTCCAGTCTCTTCTTGAAAACCTCCGGCGATGAAGCGCCCATGATTTCTGGATTCAAGCTGTTCCACTGGTTAATAATCCTCACCATTAGGAGCGTTTCTCCTTAGTTCCAGGTTGCTGTTCTCTTTGATTAGCTTCCCTCAGGTGCTTTGGAGAATAGTTTGACCCCCTCTTCTTTGGGGCAGCCCCTCAAATATTGGAAGACTGTTATCACGTCACTCCTGATCCTTCTTTTCGTTCAACTGAACATACCCAATCCCTGCAACTGTTCCTCATACGTTTTAGCGTCCAGATCTTTGGAAGGCCAACTTTGCTGTCTTACGACAAGGGCCTTCAAACTTGACAAGTTTAAGACTTGTGGACTTCAACTCCCAGAATTCCTGAACTAACATGACTGGAGGAAGAATGCCGGAAGTCCACAAGTCTTAAAGCTGTCAAGTTTGAAGACCCCTGGTTTAAGATCTACTTCACGTGAGAGAACCTCATTCTTCATCACTCAAGGCTTGTGATGTTTAGAGAAACCAGTAAAGGTGCATCTAATTCTCCTGGCATTTCTTTATTGCTTATAGTAAGACATTTGGGGGGGTGGGGGTGGCGTGGGCTTTGGGTATGTGAACTTCATTTTTCAATTAAAGGAAAAGCTTCATTTGGGGCGACTTACACAAAGGAATCCTCTAGCAACCCTCAGGAGATTCCACAGTTGATCTGAGCTTCTGTTGGGGTGGCTCAGGACCGTCATTAATTGTGCACACATCCCAAGGGTCCTTCTCACCCCTGGCTGCCTGGTTTTATTTAGTACGTTTGTACGCTTGCCAACTTCAACAATGACTCTTGATGGCCATAAAAAATCCAAAGTAAACCCGTAACATCATAAAACCATAAAAATAAAACCAGACTGTTAAACAAAGTCAAATAGGAACGCCCTACCCCGTCACGGAGGGGCTAGAAGTAAGTCACCAAACTCCCAATATAGAATCAGGGTTAGAAGGGACCTTAAAGGTCTAATAATCCAGCCCCCTTGCTCAAGGCAGGAGAACTTAGGTGAGCCCCGCAAAGTTTCCTTCTAAACATGACTGTAATCGCATGGATTGTGTTAAGAGTGGCTGTGCTTAGCTACCATGAACGCTGCCCTAGGTTGCTGTTGTTGTTGCTTTGTGGCTTTTTAATTCACCACTCGGAAGCTGGACTGCAAGATAGGCAACACACAACATAGGCTGGAGGTCTTCTACTCCAAAATCCTACTCCCCCAGGGTTTTTACTTGACTTATCTAGTGTAAAAGCAGACCACATTTTCTGGTGGATAAACCACACTGAGTATGGATCTTACTCAGCGGTGGCGTTCAAGGGATTTGACGACTGGTTCTCTGCCCTAATGATTTCTTCCACCAACCACTTCACCAAACTGCTCAGAAAGTCAACAACCGGTTGAATCCCACCACTGATCTTACTTCTCAGCAATCAAGTGTAGAACTGAACTGATATATCCTGCCCTCTGGTTCTCCTCATTTGACAGTGGCAACTTGAGACAACCTGTATAAAGTCCGTGGAGATTCTCAATCATCCAGGTGACGGTTGTTCCCGGAGGTGCTTTTTTCCAGAGGCAACCGGACTTTCTAGTTTTTTCTTTGAAGACATTACGCTTCTCATCTAAGAAGCTTCTTCAGCTCATACTGGTGGATGGTGGGGAATGGAAGGATTTCTACTCCTTGTAGATAGCTGGTCATTTGCATTCTTTTATGATAGGGTAGGGTAGGGTAGGGTAGGGTAGAGTAGAGTAGGGTAGAGTAGAAATTTAGAATAGAATTAGAATAGAATAGAATGGAATAGGAATAGGAATAGAATTCTTTATTGGCCAAGTATGATTGGACACACAAGGAATTTGTCTTGGTGCAAATACTCTCAGTATACAATAAAAGAAAAGGTACATTCGTCAAGAGTCAAGAATCGTAAGGTACAATCCTTAATAATAATCATAGGGTACAATAAACAATCAAATCATACTAGGAAACAGTCAATATAAATCGTAAGGATACAAGCGACAAAATTACAGTCATACAGTCCCAAGTGGGAGGGGATGGGCGATAAGGAGTGATGAGAAGATTAACAGTAATAGTAGTGCAGACTTTGTAATGGTTGAACAGTGTTGAGGGAATTATTTGTTTAGCAGAGTGATGGCGTTCGGGAGAAAACTCTCCTTGTGTCTGATTGTTCTGGTGTGCAGGGCTCTATAGCATCGTTTTGAGGGAAGGAGTTGAAACAGTTTATGTCCGGGATGTGAGGAGTCTGTAGATATTTTCACAGCCCTCTTTTTGACACGTGCAGGATACAGGTCCTCCATGGAAGGCAGGTTGGTAGTAATTGTTTTTGATAGAGGGTCTGTTGAGGCCACTTGGAGGTTTGACTGTGTCCTCAGAGTCACCCGAGTGGTGCAAATGGGTGTGGAGCCTTCTTGGAACGGCTGAAAGGACTGTGTGGTAGACTGGAGGCAGATGATGTCATATCCTCCCCCTACTATTGAGAAAGGGATGTTCACATAGATGGCTTCTTTGACCCCTCTTTCAAACCAGTGGTCTTCTCTGTCCAAAATGTCGACTTTGCTGTCTTCAACAGTTCCAAGAAGGCTCTACACCCATTTGCACTACTCAGGTGACAGAGCAGATAAACTTCCAAGTGGCCTCAAGGACCCTCTAAAAAGGAGGCAAATGACCAGCTGTCTGCAAGGAGTATAAATCCTTCCATTCCCCCACCATCCGGTCAGAGCTGAAGAAGCTTCTCGGATGAAGAAGCGAAACGTCTTCAAAGAAAAATGGGAACGTCCAGTTGCCTCTTTTTTTTTTTTAAGCACCTTTGGGAACTACCTGTAAAAGGTTTTAGAACAAGGGTCTTCAGACTTGGCAAGTTTAAGACTTGTGGACTTAAATTCCCAGAATTCCTGAGCTAACATGACTGGAGGAGGAGGAATTCTGGGAGTTGAAGTCCACAAGTCTTAAAGCTGCCCTGTTTGAAGACCCCTGCTTTAGAATCATACGGCTTGAAGGGACTTTAGAGGTCATCTAATCCAACCTCCTGCTCAAGCAGGAGACCCTATACCATTCTGGACAAACGGCTGTCCAGTCTCTTCTTGAAAACATCCAGTGTTGGAGCATCCGCAACATCTGGAGGTAAGTTGTTCCACTGGTTTATTGTTCAGGAAACTTCTCCTTAGCTCTAGCTTGGATCTCTCTTGGTTTCCACCCCAGTCGGTCTATTTCCCTTTCCAACACGCTCCAAAATGTTTTCCAAATGGCGGAATGCGATCGGGCAGCCCTCCGCCAGCATTTCCCAACTGGTTCTCCCCCCCCCCCCCCCCCCCCCCCCCGCTTCCCTTCTCCCCTTTCAAACACTCAGCCAAAAACACATTTGCATCCTCTCCAAATCTCTCTCGCTCTTGGCCCGGTTCTGTTCTCGCCATCAATCCGGCCTTTGATGCTACCACGAACATTTTTTTCAGTGGATGAAGCAGACTTGGGAGGCGTAGGAGGTTTGCCCAGAGTCATTTGGCAACGGGATCCTTGGAAGAAAGAGAGAGAAAATTTTGGGAGGGGGGGCGGGGAGAGAGAGGCCACGGAGAGGCCCCTTTGCAGCTTAAGAGCCCTAGGCAGAATGAGTGAATGAAAAACCCTACAAAAATGTGCCCGAACATGAGTTTAAATGTGATGGGAGCATCTCAATTCCTTGCATCCGGTGTTGACTTCATTCCTAATCTTTGTCTGGCCTTCTGAAACTGTTCGAGGCACCAATGTGGAATTGGAGGAGGAAAGGGTGGGAAGGTGCCTCAGAGAGTATCTAATCCAGCCCTTGCAGATGCAGCTGTCCGCATCTAACAACATCCCGGACAGATGAACAGATCCCAGCGTATGTTTTAGTGCTTCCAGTGAAGGTGAACCTCATTTGAGACTTAGCATCTTCTGAGAGAACCTTCTTTGAGACTTCGCATCTTCTGAAATAACCTTGTTTGAGAGCATCTTCTGAGAGAACCTTCTTTGACACAGCATCTTCTAAGAGAACCTCATTTGAGACTTAGCATCTTCTGAGAGAACCTTGTTTGAGAGCATCTTCTGAGAGAACCTTCTTTGAGACTTAGCATCTTCTGAAATAATCTTGTTTGAGAGCATCTTCTGAGAGAACCTTCTTTGAGACTTAGCATCTTCTGAGAGAACCT